>BLSH010276318.1:200466-211459 GCA_018402905.1 Glandirana rugosa | reverse complement strand
GTTTGGAGTTTTTTATCTACTGATCTGTATTGCTGGCTCGCTGCGGATTATATACTTCGCATGACATCATCTAACTGGAATATGGTTTAACTACCGTGGATCCTTTTGATAACTCCTTTTGGACAATTTCATCATTTTAATGTATTCCTAGCACACAGTTTTCTTACACGCTGTTTTTGCACCATCGCCTGAAACAGGACTTTTATATGGACTATTAATCATAGTGGTTTACACTGAGTCTACATGTATACATTTTTATTTTTATATGTATGATTTGTGCATACAGACACTGGTCCATTTACTTTTTTTGCACACAGGGCTTTTTAGCCGTATTGATTAGCACTTTGTTTGATACACTTGCACTTTATTTCAATGAGTATTATTCATCAAAAGTTATGGTTTAGCGCCACTCACTTATAAACACATTATTATACGGTTATTTTGGTCGTTTCAAGTGGCAGCTTGCTGCAACAATAACATTTGATTTTTCCTAGCGCGGTAACCTATCCCCCTTCCAAATATGCTTCTGGATTAGCATTGTCAATAACTGAAAATGCATATTGGCAGGCAGCTTTTATATTAACCAGCTGCCGACCAGCCGCCGCAGTTGTACTGGTTGGCTCGGCTGCACAATCGGTTGCACGATTCGCAGATTAGCTCCGTGACCATGGGCCGGGCAGACTCTGTCCACCAGCAACCCACGATCGCCTTCTACAGAGGAGGAACATTGGCGGTTCCCCATTCTGTCAGGGGACGTCTCCCTGTCATCAGGATCAGTGAGATCTGTCATGTCCCTGCCAGCCCAGCACCCACACAGTTATAACACAGTGAGGGAACGCATTTAACCCCTTGATCACCCCCTACAGTTTAACCCCTTCCTTGCCAGTGACATTTACACAGTAATCAGTGGCTATTTATAGCTGTGATCGCTGCATAAACGTCAGTGATCCCAAAAAAGTGTCCGATCTATCCGCCGAAATATCGCAGTGCCAATAATAATCACAGATCGCCGCCATTACTAGTAAAAAAATAAATAATAATAAATGCCATAAATCTATTCCCATAGTTTGTAGACACGATAACTTTTGCGCAACCCAGTTTTTTAACTGTATTATAGCAAAAAGTAAAAAAAAAAAAATATTTTTCTTTCAAAATTGTCGCTCTTTTTTTTGTTTTATTGCGCAAAAATAAAAACCACAGAGGTGATCAAATACCACCAACAGAAAGCTCTATTTGTGGGGGGAAAAAAAAGGACGTCAATTTTGTTTGGACACAATATCGAAAAACTGCAAAATTGTCAGTTAAAACGATGCAGTGCCGTATCGCAAAAAATGGCCTGGTCACTGAGGGAGCAAATCCTTCTGAAGTGGTTATCCACTTTCCGACCGCCTCGCGTACATAAATGGTGGCAAGTTTGCTTCGCTGCACGGACTGCTGTCTCGTGTCAAAAATGTCCAAACTGTCCGCCGCAATATCAGTCCCAATAAAAGTCGCAGATCGCCGCCATTACCAGTGAAAAAAAGAAAAAAGTAAAAGCGTCATAAATGAATTCTCATGGTTTGGAAAGCGGCAACTTTTGCGCAAACCAATCAATGAAAGCCGATTGCAATTTTTTTTACCACAAATATGTAAAAATATATATCGGCCAAAACTGATGAATACATTTGTTTTTTCATATATAAAACATATATATATATATATATATATATATATATATATAATTTTTTTTTTTTGGTTATGTATTATAGCAAAAAGTAAAAAATTGTTTTTTCTTTCAAAATTGCCGCTTTTTTTTTTTTTTTTATAGCGGTGATCAGAAGTAATGTAGAGGTAATCAAATACCACCAAAAGAAAGCTCCATTTGTGGGGGAAAAAAAAGGACATCAATTTCATTTGGGTACAACGTCGCACGACAATTGTCAGTTAAAGGGACACAGTGCCAAATCCTGAAAAGTGCTCTGGTCAGGAAGGGGGCAAATCCTTCAGGGACTGAAGCGGTTAAAGTAGAACTATGGGCAGAACTTTTTTTTTTTTCCCATTTTGGATAGAGCAAGGGAGGGTTATAACGATCACAATTTTTATTCACCATCTGTGTCCGATTGCAGAGATTTCTCTTCACTTCCTGTCCAATAGCCAAACAGGAAGTGAGAGAATATCCCTGAAAACTATGCAAATTTCTTGGGGACCCCCAGGTCACCAAAACTAGTGCCCCCATTGTAAGATTTCCCCTCGATTACTTTTCTGGAGACAACCCAAAATTTGGGATTTTCTATTACATTCACTTTAAATGATAATGGTAATGGTAAACAGGACAAATAGAGCATGTGAATTTCTTTAAAGCGGTTGTCTACCCAATTTGTTTACTTTTACCTACAGGTACGCCTATAATAAGACTTACCTGTAGGAAAAATGAATATCTCCTAAACTGTACGGTTTAGGAGATATTCCCCCTCTAAGCAGCTGCGGCGTTATGGCGCATGCGCCGTGTATGTCCCAGCAAAGGCCCGGCAATAAGACTGGACCTTGCTGGAAAAACGGGTCCCGCGCGTATGCGTGGGAGTGACGTCTCGCTGCTCCGGCCAGTCACAGCGCCGGAGCCGCGTACCTGGAAGCAAGATCCGAGGGAAGATGTCCTCTCCTTCAGAGGGGACCGAGCAGCCTGGTCAGATCTTCGTTTCAAGGTGAGTATTTCATAATGAGCTAGTATGCGGCTTTAAAGCAGAGTTCCACCTAAAAGTGGAACTTTCGCTTTAAGGGAAGGTTTTCACAGAGTCTCAGGTCCACTTTCTCTCCTGGCGCCGCGGAGCCAGAAGGAAGGTCACCCCCCCCCCCCCCACCCGGCGATCTTCTGGGACATGTCACAGGTCCCAGAAGATACGCCGGCCATTTGCAGCTCCACTTGTGCATGCGCAGTGCGCGCCTGGCTTTGAAGTCAGTCGGGCGCTCACACTAGTGATGTCGGCATGGTACGGAGGAGGGGGAGTAGAGCGACGCTGCGGGCGGCTGCATTGCTGGACCCTGGGACAGGCGAGTGTCCGATTCTTAAAAGTCAGCAGCTACACTTTTTGTAGCTGCTGACTTTTAATAGGGTGGAACTCCGCTTTAACAGGGGAACAGACAGCAATAAAGACTTGCAGGTGATCTTATCCCTCCCCACTCTATCAAAACTGCAAAAAATGTTTTGCCTTTAGTTATACTTTAAAAGGGAAAGGAGGGTGGTTACCTGTTTTCATGTATAGTTGAAATGTTAAAGTGGATGTAAATCCAAAAAAAATGTAATTAACAATTCTGCCTGGTAGAGTATAGGATGTCTTATCATCTGTGTCCAGTGTTGCCACGAAGAGTTAATCCAGCTTTGAGCAATCCTCTTATCTATTTTCAGTGGGGAAAAAACACACAGAGAAATATGTGACTGTTTCTTCCCCCATGTTGTGACTGACAGCTCTTTTCCTTAGCTCATGCACAAGCATACAGAACTTTACAACACCCCCTCCTTTCTTCTCCAGCTCTCCCAGGATTGGCTGCTCCATACCTCAGCATGATTGGGCATGCTGAAGTCATGTGATGCCTTTCCTGAGTTTTGACAGGATGTTTCTCAAAACTCAGGAACAGGAGAGTAGGCGAGTGTAAAGGTGAGCGGAGAGTCTTGTGACATCATGACTCCACCCTCCGAGCTCCAGCAAAGAAACCCACCCACTGATTTCATAGTTTTGCGGGGCTGCTGATGCTGAATGGTGTGACATTTGCAAGGTAGGGATACATGCAGGAGGCTTGCATGTGTGTATATATACATTAATACTGTGCCATCCCGGCTGTCGGTGGCGGCGTGTCCCCGGGACACACTGCGTCACCGACGGGGGGTGAACAGCCATTGGTCATGGCTGTTTATCATGTGATCGGCCGTGATGAAGTCACGGCTGATCACAAATGGTACTGCCCCCATTTGCACGGTGCATGCGCGCGATCGGGAGCATGCTGCACGTGAGTGTTGGTGGCGGCGTGTTCCCGGGGAACACTGCCTGTCATCGACACTGGTATCAGCCGCTGGCCGGCGGCTGTTATCTTGTGATCGGCTGTGATCTACTCACAGCCAATCACATGTAATGTAAACAGAGCGGTAACTCCACTGTTATCAGCTCTTCTCTCCTCACACAGTTTCCAGTGTGAGGAGAGAAGAGCTGGGATCAGTGAGTTACTGATCTGTAAAGCACCAAACACACCTGTAACTTCACTCCTGCCCCCCCCCCCAATGTACCTGTCACCCAACAGTCACCCCATCTGCCCCCATAAAGTGCACATGTCATCATAAAGTGCACCTGTCACCCATCACCCATCAGTGACCATGGCGCCTCACCCGTCACCCATCACTGACTGTGGCCTGTCATCCGTCACCCATCACTGACTGTGGCCTGTCACCCGTCACCCATCATTGATTGTGGCATGTCACCCGTCACCCATCAGTGACTGTGGCGTGTCACCCGTCACCCATCCAGTGAACGTGGCCTGTCACCCATCACTGATCGTGGGGTGTCACCCATTAGTGACCATGGGTTGTCACCCTTCAGTGACCGTGGTGTGTCACCCATCACTAACCTTGGCCTGTCACCCATCAGTGACCGTGGCCTGTCACATATCAGTGACCGTGGCCCCTCACTCATCAGTGACCGTGGCCCCTCACCCATCAGTGACCGTGGCGTGTCACCCATCAGTGACCATGTCGTGTCAACCATCACCCATCGCCATCACCAATGACCGTGGCCTGTCACCGACCTTGACCTGTCACCCGTCACCCATCAGTGACAACCACCCGTCACCCGTGGCCTGTCACCAGTCACCCATCAGTGACCACCGCCAGTCACCCATCAGTGACCGTGACCCGTCACCCATCAGTGACCACCACCAGACCCCAGTCACCTATCAGTGACCACCGCCAGTTACCTATCAGTGACCACCGCCAGTCACCCATCAGTGACCACTGCCATCGCCTGTTACCCATCAGTGATCACCACCAGTCACTTCTCACCCATCAGTGACCACCGCCAGTCACCTCTCACCCATCAATGACCACCGCCAGTCACGCGTCACCCATCAGTGACCACCGCCAGACACCCGTCACCCATCAGTGACCACCGCCAGACACCCATCACCCATCAGTGACCACCGCCAGACACCTGTCACCCATCAGTGACCACCGCCAGACACCCATCACCCATCAGTGACCACCGCCAGACACCCGTCACCCATCAGTGACCACCGCCAGACACCTGTCACCCATCAGTGACCACCGCCAGACACCTGTCACCCATCAGTGACCACCGCCAGTCACCCATCAGTGACCACCACCAGTCACCCATCAGTGACCACCACCAGACACCCATCACCCATCAGTGACCATCGCCAGTCACCCGTCACCCATCAGTGACCACCGCAAGTCACCTGTCACCCATCAGTGACCACCGCTAGTCACCCACCACCCATCAGTGACCTCCACCAGTCACCCATCAGTGACCATCGCCAATCACCTGTCAGTGACCGTCATCACCTATCAGTAAAGATCACCTGTAAAAGTCTCACACATTTGTTATTGCCATACTCAGGAGAAGTAGTAGAATGTATTTTGGGATGTCATTTTTGCTAGTTACATGCTATGTGTTGGAAATATATAAATGGACAATTTGTGTAAAAATAAAAGCGCTTTCATTTTTTTACCACATTTTCCAAAAACTACTGGAAAAAATGACATGTTCAAAAGACTCATTATGCCTCATAAATTATATGTTGGGGTGTTTTTTTTCCAAAATGGGGTCATTTTGGGGGCAATTCCGTTGTCCTGGTGCTCCAGGACCTTCAAAATGTAATAGGTGGTTGAGAAATGAGATGTGTAATTTATGCTTGTAGAACACCTGAAGATGCGCCAGGACCTTTAAAAATGTGATAGGTCGTCATAACATTAGATGTGTAATTTATGTCCCTAGAATACCTGACGGCGCTCCCTGCATGTTGAGCCTCTGTATGTGGCCAGGCTGTGAAAAAGTCTCAGACATGTGATATCGCCATACTCAGGAGGAGTAGCAGAATGAGTTTTGGGGTGTAATTTGCGGTATGCATATGCTGGGTGTGAGAAATAACCTGTTAATATGACAATTTTGTGAAAAAAAAAAAAAATCTTCATTTTGCAAAGAATTGTGGGAAAAAATTACAACTTCAAAAAATTCACCATGCCTCTTACTAAATACCTTGGACTGTTTACTTTCCAAAAAGGGGTCATTTGGGGGGTATCTGTACTTTCCTGGCTTGTTAGGGTCTCAAGAAATGAGATAGGCTGTCAGTATATCAGGTGTGATCAATTTTCAATGATTGTCACCATAGCTTGTAGACTATAACTTACACAAGGACCAAATAATATACACTTATTTGGGTTATTTTTACCAAAGATATGTAGCAGTATAAATTTTAGCCAAAACGTATGAAGAAAAATTACTAATTTGCTAAATTTTATGACAGAAACAAAGAAAATGCATTTTTTTCACAAAATTTTCAAACTTTTTTTATTTATAGCACAAAAAATAAATATCCCATTAGTGATTAAATACCACCAAAAGGAAGCTCTATTTGTGTGAAAAAAAGTACCCAAATTTCATATGGGTACAGTGTTGCATGACTAAATACCGTATTTTCCGGCGTATAAGGCGACTGGGCGTATAAGACGACCCCCTAATTTTCCAGTTAAATCATAGGTTTTGCCCTATACTCGCCGTATAAGACTACCCCCCCCCCCTTCTGAGGCAACACCATTTAATGACATCAGCCCACTGGATGTACCCTAATACAGTACTGTAGCTTCGGCTATATGCAGAACTTCCCTATTATTAATCTTTTAGCCCACTGGATGTGTAATACAGTACCAGTACTGTAGCTACTTACAGAACATCCATATTAAATGTTTTAGCCTGCTGGATCTGTAATACAGTACTGGTACTGTAGCTTTGGCTACATACTGAACGTCCATATTAAATGTTTTAGCCCTCTGGATGTGTAATACAGTACCGGTACTGTAGCTTCGGCTACAGAATGTTCCTGTGCTGTAATACTCTATGTACTGCGCTGAGCCAATCACGGCAAGCAGTGTATTCTATTAATGCATACAAAGCCTGCTCGGATTGGCTGAGTCAAAGCGGCGGACTATTACAACCTTTGCCAATGCCAATAATCCAATAATCCAGTATTATCGCACATCCAACAGCCTAAAATATTAGGGTAGGGACAGCGCTGAAAGCTGAAAAATTACTTGGACAGGAAGGGGGTTTATGTACCCAGTAATGAGGTGGTTAAAATGTCCGGAAATTTTACATCTCTAGCCACAACCTTGCCTACCGATCGGAGTGTTTCTGGTGTAGAGACAAACCTCCCAATTACCGTTGCCCGATTCACTAATGCTATAGGCTTAGGGCAAATATTTTGCAAGAGTGCAAAGAGCTTTTTTCAGAAATTTGGGATATGCTATAGGTGCTGTGCCAATTTCACTAAAGACTGTAAAGTGCACAGAATGCAATAGTGACAAGCATGTTGAACTTATACATCCCACCCCACTTCCTGACAAACCACAGTATCCAGGGACATCCAGCCCCGACTCAAACCATGGCGGGGAGCCACAAAGTCATGTTCCAGCCACAAGAACCATGTACTGAAGTCTGTAGATAAGGCTCCAATTCCAAATGTGCCAAGGTACAGTATGTCTAGTTAAGATGTACCCAGAAAAAGCGATCAGAATGTACACCATAATAGATGAACAAAGCAATAAATTGCTGGTTAAACCAAAATTATTTGAACTCTTCCGTATAAAAGGACATGCAATACCATATACACTCAACAGGTGTTCTGGTAATTCAGAATACGTTGGCAGAAGGGCTAATGGGGGTCTTTTCAATTTAAGGGAAATATGCACATACCCTCCTATATACCCTCCTATATACATTACATCATCTAAGTGCCTGATGTTCTGGTAATTCAGAATACGTTGGCAGAAGGCCTTTTTGAAGCCTATTAGATACCCCTGGCTCTAATTGCGTGCTTTAAAACAACACCCCCTCCATTAGAATCCATGCATCCAGTGCTCTGCATGTAGATCAGGGGGCCGGACGCATGCATGGGGGGGTGGCGCCCGTGTGCCCCTAATGGACGGGCCGCCGCTGGTATGAGACAGGAAGTCTCGGGTCAAACCTGGAACACAGTGTGGTATGCTGTATGTAGCCTCAGCTACATACAGTTTATACCACACATCCAGTGGTCTTACATGTTAACCACTTGCCGACCGCCAACCGCAGGTTGACGGCGACAAGGTGGTTCGTTATCGCAAATCGGCGTCATACGACGGCGGCTGCGATAACGCGCACTGTGAGCGGGCGCGCGCTGCCGGAGGCGCACCCGCACGCTCACTGTGTTCGGGGAGGGCCAGGGAGCAGGTGCGGCGGCTTCGATTGCCGCCGGCTACCCGCGATGGCCCCCCGGAGTGTAGGAACGGAGGTCCGTGTATGTAAACACGGACCTCCGTTCTGTGAAGGGGGAAGGGCTGTGATCACAGCCTTCCTGTATACGGAGGCTGTGACCACTTCCCTTCCCCAGCTAGGGCAGTCCCCCCACAGTTAGAACACGCCCAGGGAACATAGTTAACCCTTAGAGCGCCCCCTGCAGGTTAACCCCTTCACTGCCAGTTGCATTTACACAGTAATCAGTGCATTTTTATAGCACTGATCGCTGTATAAATGCCAATGGTCCCAAAAAAAAGTGTCAAAATGGTCCGACATGTCCGCTGAAATATCACAGTACCGCTAAAAATCGCAGATCGCCGCCACTACTAGTAAAAAAAAATAAAAAAATAAAAACCCCAAAAATGAATTCTCATCATCCATAAACGCGACCACTTTTGCGCAAACCAATCAATAAACGCTGATTGCGATTTTTTTTATCGCAAATATGAGGAAGAATATAAATCAGCCAAAAACGGTGAAAAAAAATGTTTTTTTATATTTTTTTTTTGGATTTGTATTTTAGCAAAAAGTAAGAAATTTGTTTTTTTTGCAAAATTGTTGCTCTTCTTTTGTTTATAGCGGCGATCAGAAATGACGCAGGGTACAATGTCGTACGACCGCGCAATTTTCAGTTAAAGCGACGCAGCGCCGAATCGCAAAAAGGGCTCCGGTCCTAAAGCTGGAAATCCTTCCAGGGCTGAAGTGGTTAATGAGGGACATGGCTTGTTTGGGCCAGCATGTAAAGTGTAGCAAAAGCTGGAGTTCAGCTTTAAGGCTTTGGTGTAAATTCTAAGCCCTCCCATCCCTTTAACAGGATTCGCAGTTATACATTGTGTTAATACCCAAACCAGAAAAACAGATTATTGTAGCTTTTGAATGGCAATTTGAATGGCACCTTAATGCACCTTGCTAAACGCACCCTAATGCACAAAGCGTGAAGGATCTCTTAAGGACACAGGGTGATTTAGACTGTTGACTGGGCTGCACCACAAGTTGTATTAGGTAATGCATTTACTCACAGACAGGGAGGAGGACCAGCTGTCTTCCTTAAAGTGGCTGTAAACCTCAAACATGAAATATGAACAAAGTATATCCCTCTATACTAGCATGAGTGCTCAACCCGTGGCTCTCCAGCTGTTGCCGAACTTAAAGTCTCATGAGCCACTGTAAGGTTACAAGCATTACTCCCAAAGGACAGGTGCATGATGGTACTTGTAGTTTTTAAACAGCTGGAGGGCCACATGTTGGGCACCCGTGCTCTATAGTGTGTACCTTTCTCAATTAAGAGCATGAAATTTCATTTCTGTCTGATGCTTCGTTCCTCTACTCAGTGGTGTATTTAGGTTATGTGCTGCCCTAGGCCTGACTAAACTCATGCACCCCTAATTTAAATACGGCCCTCCCATTCCTGACACGGCCACACCCCTTTCTGTTTAAGGCCCGCCCTATCCGTAAACCACACCCCTTCCTCTTTAGGCCCCGCCTAGGGCACATGGGGGTACATCAGGGCACATGTGGGTACATCAGGGCACATGTGGGTACATCAGGGCACATGGGGGTACATCAGGGCACATCAGTTAAGTGTTACCAGTCTTTTTTTTTTCTTGCAGAGAAGCGCAGGGAGCGGCTGTGTATGAAGTTCTCATTCATGTGTCACGCTGCTCCCTGGCAGCCCACCCCCTCCTCTCTCCTCGTCCATCCCAGGTGATGTTACAAGCCAATTGGAATGGACGAGGAGAGAAGAGGGGCGGGGCTGCCAGGGAGCAGCGTGACACATGAATGAGAACTTCATACACAGCCGCTCCCTGTGCTTCTCTGCAGTTGAATTCCCGATCTACCCATCAGGCGTCAGCTGACTGGCGGTGATTGACGGGTAGATCACGCGGACCCCTGTGAGAACGAGGCCGGCCCACTGAGCCATCGGCCCACCGGGAAACTCCCGGTAGTCCCGATGGCCAGTACAGGCCTTGCAGGAGGGGGTTTTAAGTGCCCAGTAAGCAAGAGGTTAAGATTGCCGTCTTATCAGTGGCAATCAGTGCAGCCTTATCAGTTTCAAAATATCACAGCTTATTAGTGTATATCGGGGGTAGGCAACCTTTGGGGGATGGAGAACTACCTGGACAACATTGAAGAGACCAATGATCACCGGGGTGCAGCGCCCCCCCCCCCCTTTTTTTAAAGAAATTTCCTAGCAAACCCCCCAATTAAAATATGGCATGAAGAAAACCTAGAAAAATCTACTAAAACTATTATCACTTTAAATTCAGTTGGATGTAGGGCAGCGTACAGAGGTCAGTAGTATGTAGAGCGGTATATAGAGGTCAGTAGTATGTAGAGCAATGTACAGAGGTCAGTAGTATGTAGGGCAGTGTACAGAGGTCAGTAGTATGTAGAGCAGTGTACAGAGGTCAGTAGTATGTAGAGATGTATGATGACTGGAGACATGTGACGAGATGTATGATGAC
>BLSH010276318.1:185184-199613 GCA_018402905.1 Glandirana rugosa | reverse complement strand
GGCATCAGGGTGATGGGTGTGCAGGAGGGCATCAGGGGGGTGCAGGGTAGGAGGGCTTGGGCATTAGGAGGGCTGGAGTGTATAGAAAACACATCATTTCTTTTCAGTGCAGTGTGGCGTTGAAAACAGTTGTGTGCAGTTGAAAGCATACGTTATATATTTAATAAGCTTGTAGTAGTATCATTCTAGTAAAATATAATCTGTACATTAATTTGATGTGCCAAGTAGCCAATATGGATCAAATTAATGTACAGATCATATTTTACTAGAATGATACTACTACAAGCTTATTAAATAATCCACAGCAGTGAAAGTTCATGTACTGCAAACTTTACAGTACATGAATTTTCACTGAATGGGGATTGTTTAATGTGTTTGCACCCCATGTCTGCATACAAATGCCATTGTAATTTATTACAGTACCTGCTGCTGTTATGGCCGCTCCCTGGACTTTTCCATCCTCCTCCTCTCTCTCCCCTCCTCCTATGATGGGGAGAAGATGTTCTATTTTGTAAGGATCCGCACGGAGGAGGGTAGGCGGAGCCTAATGCTCCGCCTCTACAAACAGTGATGTGCACAAGATCTGGCCAGTCACAGGCCGTCTTTTGGGGGCGGCAGCCGGGGACTCTATTGTGGGAGGCGTCTTGTCGGGGCGGCAGCCGGCAGTCGCTCCCCTCCCGGCGACATAGCGTCAAAGTAATCCTGCAGACTGGCGGTAACATCGCCATGCAGGTCAGACGCCGTCGCCGGGGATTCTATTGCGGGAGGCGGCCGCGGGAAGTGCCCGCGAGAGCCAGGACTCGGTGGACGAGTGGGGGTGTATGGGGGGGCGGCTTTTTCGCCGCCCCCCGCAATGTGCCGCCCTAGGCCTGGGCCATGTTGGCCTAGGCCAAGAAGCAGTACTGCCTCTACTATGAGCATGAATTACTTCTGACATGTTTTCCTGACACCAAGAGAAAAAAGGTGACAGGGGAGGGACCTCCGGCTGATTGAGAGTCTCAGCTCTTTTCCTGTGTGCTGTGTGAAGGGAGTGTGTCTCTTCCCTCCAATCAGCTCTCAGAGCTCTCCTTACTGAGCCCTGCAGATTGTAACTTCAGCTCTCTGCCCCTTTTTCTGGGAGCCGAGGCAAGCTTTATACATTTTGGACTTTGAATGTAGAGAAGAGAATACTGTAGATAAACAGGTATAACTTATGTAGGATGATTTGTTTCATCTCTGTGTATTGCCTGAGGCCAGTCACTTCACGGGGTATATGTAAATGTAGCACCCTCTACTTGTAGGTAGGTGCTGAAGTAAGTTTTTTGTTAGGTAAGGTACATTTAGCCAGGCTTGGTATGTTTTACAGGCCTGGTTGTTTTGATTCTGGGCTGGGCGTGGCTTAGGTAGGACTGGGACAGTCTATCAGATGATGTCTTTAAACCCTCCTACCTTCTGGAAAGGACTGGAACTTTCCAGAGTGAAGGTGGGACAACAGGTGTCATAATCTGGGGTGTCATGGGGAGCTCTGACCAATCCCCAATCTGGATTGGCAGGGGGAAGGCCTTCTCATATACCCAGGGCTGGGTCAGTGTGGGAGGAGTTCGGTGGTGGAGCTGTGGAGGCTGTGTGGTGAGGGGAGCCCCCAGTTGGGAGGGATGAACCTGGCCAGGGAGAGCTCGGGTGTAGCCAGGAGGTGGAAGATCCTGGTGGCAGACACAAGGGAGTGGAAAAAACAGCGGAGAGAGAGCACTATCTGGAGAGATCTCTGGGAGGAACTACAAGTCACAGTGGTGAGTGACACACAACCAGGGGAAACTGTAGAAGCATGCCAGAGCAGATAGGGGTGAGAGACAGTCTGAGAAGGATGCAGAAGTCAGTCACGTTGGCAGTGGAGAGGACCGGTACAGCCAGGAGGGCTGGTGGGGTCCTGAAGAGGATGGGCTGGGAGCAGTAGTCCATCGGGCCGGCTAGCACAGTAGAACTGTTCTTTTTGTCAACACAACGGGGAGGCCTCACATGTGCTAGCTGGGCTGGAGGTGAGGAGAAAAAGAGGCTGGTAAATTTCCTTCCAGACCTCAGGTGTAATGCAAGCAATGTGCAGGAGAAAGGGAAAGGAATGTAATGCAGCAAGTGATGAGCTGCAGGAAGATGGAGTTGTATATACACGGAGGATGTATATAGTTTGGTCCGGTTGATGAACTAATTTGCTGGGGCATCCCACAACACCCCAATCCCTATCCAAGTTATTTCCCCCTAATAAAATAACAAAACAAAGTTCCAGCCTGCTTACTGACTCTGAATGTGGTATGGATTTGATTGAGGGCAGTGTGAATGGATGAACCACAACTTACAGCTACTCCCAAGAGAGGTCATGGTGGCTACACTTGGGGTGCTGATCCGGGATTCATCCGTTTCACGTAATTCTGCCAGTCGTTACCCCTAGCAATGAAAAAAGTGAACTGAGCCAAGGAAATGTGACTGTTTTAAATGAGGAATAAACCTGGGAATGGACTTTTTTGCTCTGCCCCTTTGAACTGTTCTAATTAAGTGTGCCAATGTCTATAGCAACCAGCGGGAGCCGCCATTAGTATTGTTGCCTGCTTACCCAGTTGCCCCAAACCAGCGCTGGGGACAGACACTTCTTCTAATCCTGCAATTCAGTGACCCTGTACCATGTGTCGTTACCCGTGGAAACCATGGCAGGCGAACACACCCATGGATTATAAATATGTCCTGCGCCATGCTACGGTCAGACATTATCACTGGATTACAAATATGCCCAGACCTCTGCTAAAGTTGGGCATTACCAATACTTTGCGAATCTTTGCTTCAGCTCCTGCCTGCAGTAAAAGTACGCCGGGGAGTGTTTCTGCTGAACAGGGAGAGACTGTGCTGAGGAGCTGTTCAGGAAAACTGTGGCTACTACAATGTACTGTTGCTACTGGTAACTATTGGTAAGTCTCACTAGTATCAGTAACGCTCATAAGTTCCATCTTTCACACAAGGGGTTACAACCATGTGACCTGCAACGAGCCTACTATCAGGACTTTTGGCGCCAATCTGTCGAGTTACGAGGGGGCGGTCAGTAGCCGTGTGCAGGTGCTGAAGATGGCGGAAGGAGGGAGACTTGTCCCAGCCCTAACATGGGTACCGGACACTAGGGTCTGGATGGAGCCTCCTGGTGGACTCACCCTGGGAGTGATCAAGGGGACAGAGCGGCTGTGTCTAATCTGCTTGGACTGTCGGATGCCTACCATGGAAGTCACTGCCTGGGCCCGGTGTGGCCATTGTGACACACCGCTAACCCGGCGGGTATCTGCAGAGCAGGAGCAACAGCATTACTATGTGGACCTGCTATCAGGGCTTTGCCGTCTGTAGCTGCAAAAGTCCCAGAGGGCCGGATCGGGCCTGGTGACACTACCCAAAGGCGGGGAAGAGTCGCGGCCTGGCAGCTCCCCCATTAATATAAGGGACGGGGAGGAAGAGGAGGTTGGCAAGGCCTGCAGCCTGGCCGGGGATCCAGGTACCGCAAGTACTGCCATGCTGGAACTTGGGGTCCCTGAAATGGAGTCCCCACCCATAGCCATCCCAGCTAGGCTGGAGTCCATGGGGAGGCACCCCTGTTGAGCCAAGCGGGGATGTGGAGGACAGGCCCATAGACTGAGGGTCACCCAGACAGCTGGCAGAACTTGGGTCACTGGAGCACCTGGGAGAGTGGTCGTCTCCAGAAGAGAGTTCAGGGGAAGAGTGGGAGACAGGAGGTTCCCGCACCCAGGATGCTGCTTTGGCAGAAGAATCTGTACTTTCTACTGACTGAGATGCAGCAGATACCCCCAGCTTCAGCAGCCATACCTTTCTCAACATGCCTTCCACTACCCAGACCAGAGCAGCCATCTACTGTCAAATGGTAGCAAAGTCTCTGGACGCCCAAGTCTTGCCCGGGAGAGGGGAGGTCAAGAGTCTACCTAGGCTCTCCCGGTACCAACGGGAAGTTCAAAGACAAGTTGCTCTGGAGTGGGGCCTGGACCAGCCCTACATCCCACCCCACGTCATGGACATTGTGGAGAGCTCTAGGGAGGAGCGGGAAGATGAGATGACGTGGGAGTATTTGCACGTGCTAAAACCTTTGAGGGGACCGGATAGCAGTTGGGAGAGATTCCAAGATTTGAAGGAGTGGAGTCTGGGGAGAACTATCCAGAAGGACTGCATCATTGTAGTAAGAGCAGGCCAACCCTCAAAGAGATTCTCCATTTCTGTTGGGGAGGAAGGGGGAGGCCGGAAGAGGTTGCCCGACCCGCCCTACAACATTTAAAGACTGTTGGAACTACAGCCAATGTAGGTACACTTCAGAGACTGTTGGCAGAGTGGTGGAGTGTACATTCCTTCCTGAACTGCAGGACAAACCAGCCTGCCACCCTGTTCCCCAGTTGAAGGGACACTTGGGTGACGTTTGCCCTGTTTTTCTCTCTTTGAAGCCTGTTGTTCGGGGAGGGGTCCCTCACAACAGGAATTAAAAAAAAAAAAAAAAAGGAACTTAATTTCTAAAAACTTTCCCTTTGTTTCTGCTCCTGAAGTGAGATCATAACCCCTCACTGACAGGGCAGACAGGTAAAGAAGATGATTGGTTATTGTGTGATATGTTGCTCTATTCGGAGGCTTATAACCCCCTCCCTGTAGACCTGTTCTGTTGTAGTTAATTTAGTTAGTTGCTTCCCTTCTCTTAGGAACCTAGAATGGTACGGTTGTTCATCCATGTCCGTCGAGAGTCAAGCCAGCTATCTACTACTACAAAATTATGCAGGTGGAGTACTTTTCCTTCGGGAAGAGGGCTCTGGTCTAGGAATGTTCATTGACTGCGTATGTGGCTAGTGCAGGGACTTGCAGCTAGGATGTAATATATTGTACAGTGTGAATAATTTCAGAGATGGTTTGATATATTTTTGTACGTAAATTATTCTGTACAGTCCCCCTGTCCCAGTTTGTTCCCTTCTTCCCTCCCTTATTTTTGTTTTTGGATGCCCCTTGCTCCTGGGCACATGAGCGTATTTTTCAACATTTCCTCAGCAGGGTACCAGCTGAGGGTTGGTGGGGGGTACGTGTAGCACCCTCTACCTGTAGGTAGGTGCTAGAAGTAAGTCTTTTTGTTAGGTAAGGTAAATTTAGCCAGGTCTGGTGTGTTTTGCAGGCCTGGTTGTTTTGATTCTGGGCTGGGTGTGGCTCAGGTAGGACTGGGACAGTCTATCAGATGATGCCACTAAACCCTCCTACCTTCTTCTGGAAAGGACTGGAACTTTCCAGTGCGAAGGTGGGACAATAGGTGTCATCATCTGGGGTGTTATGGGAAGCCCAGACCAATCCCCAATCTGGATAGGCAGGGGGCAGGCCTTCTCATATACCCAGGGCTGGGTCCGTCTGGGAGAAGTTTGGTGGTGGAGCTGTGGAGTTACAGAGATGTGATAGTGTGGAGGCTGTGTGGTGAGGGGAGCCCTCGGGTGTAGCCAGGAGGTGGAAGATCCTGGTGGCAGACATAAGGGAGCGGAAAAGACAGCAGAGAGCACTATCTGGAGGGATCTCTGTGAGGAACTACAAGTCAGTGGTGAGTGACACACAGCCTGGGGAAACTGTAGAAGCATGCCGGAGCAGATTGGGATGAGAGACATACAGAAGTCAGTCAGGAATTGTGGTGTCATGTTGGCAGTGGCAAGGACCGGTGCAGCCAGGAGGGCTGGTGGGGTCCTAAAGAGGATGGGCTGGGAGCAGTAGTCCATCAGGCCATCTAGCACAGTAGAACTGTTCTTTTTGTCAACACAACGGTTTGGAAGGTGGAAGATCCTGGTGGCAGACACAAGGGAGTGGAAAAGACAGCGGAGAGAGAGCACTATCTGGAGAGATCTCTGGGAGGAACTACAAGTCACAGTGGTGAGTGACACACAACCAGGGGAAACTGTAGAAGCATGCCAGAGCAGATAGGGGTGAGAGACAGTCTGAGAAGGATGCAGAAGTCAGTCACGTTGGCAGTGGAGAGGACCGGTGCAGCCAGGAGGGCTGGTGGGGTCCTGAAGAGAATGGGCTGGGAGCAGTAGTCCATCGGGCCGGCTAGCACAGTAGAACTGTTCTTTTTGTCAACACAACGGGGATCCACTGTAGAAGCATGCCGGAGCAGATTGGGATGAGAGACATACAGAAGTCAGTCAGGAATTGTGGTGTCATGTTGGCAGTGGCAAGGACCGGTGCAGCCAGGAGGGCTGGTGGGGTCCTAAAGAGGATGGGCTGGGAGCAGTAGTCCATCAGGCCATCTAGCACAGTAGAACTGTTCTTTTTGTCAACACAACGGGGATCCACTATCCCTACCTGTAATGGGTGCACAGAAGGCCATGCTAATCTGCGGCAGGCTTCACATGTGCTAGCTGGGCCAGAGGTAAAGAGAAAATAGAGGCTGGTAAATTTCCTTCCAGGACAAAATAAATGCTATGAAACCTTGTGAGCTGCTATATTACTCTAGTCACGGTAGCTGCTAACACTTTCACATCCCTCAATGCGGTGGTACCAAAAACAGTCTATAAATACATATACATAAAATGCACGCATATATATATATATAGTGTAGCGCTTACAAACAAATAGTGCAAAATTAGCAATAATTAATATGCAGGAACTGTGCAAAATGCATCAAAGTTCATCAGAAGTATCCATATAATGTAACGATTTCAGTCAAATTTGTGCAAAGATAGCAATAATTAATGTGCAGACGCTTTGTAGAATTCATCAAAGTCCACCAGAGGCTTCAAAACTCCAGAATGTGTAAACATATGGTTCATAAATGAAAAACAAAAAGTGCTCTAGTGCAATATTCAATGCAGACTGTCCTCATATGTACACATCCGATCCTCCAATGTGCAGAAGCTTTGCAGAATTCATCAAAGTCCACCTGAACTCTGCAAAGTCCACCAAAGGCTCCAAAACTCCAGAATTTGTAAACATATGGTTCATAAATGAAAAACAAAAAATGCTCTAGTGCAATATTCAGTGCAGACTGTCCTCATATGTACACATCCGATTCTCCAATCCTTTCCCACATTCAGTGCAGTGTCTTTCTCTCAGATCTTTCACTCATAGGACTCTTGGCTGAAACTACATAACATCTATTTCTCATGATGGATCTATCTGTGTGACCACACAGCGCCCTGTGCCCACCACCAGATGTGCCCTTGCCTTAAGGGCATATAGACAGCGCCTTTAATCAATAGATATCTATAGAAATGAGACTCATCCACCCCAGGTGTAGCATGGAACTCATCAGTACATTATCCTCCTTCACATGGATATTTCACCACAGCTCCATCGATTTCCATAGATTATATGCAGGGATGACAATAACAGCCAACATTGCGTAATCCCATTTAATCAAATATTTATTAAAACAATAAGTATATAAAACGCTCACATTTAAAACAATATAAAATCGCCAGTATGTACACCAAGTTGGTTTGTGTAGAGCCATCACCTGTCCCAGGGATCTGAAGCTCCTATAGGCAGGATTAGACTCCAGCACTCCTCACAGTTCCTCTGTAGTAGTCTGGAATAAGGAACAATATAAGAAGGTAATGAGTGATCTACTGGATGATGAAGAACCCTATATTGAATTGAAAAGTGATCCAACTAAATCATATAAAAGAGAACTTGAAAGATGGATAATTAAAGGAAAAGATTAAGGGGTTTTAAATGATAAAGAGGCGAGATACCTCCTACCCGATACATGTAGGATTCCAGTTATGTATGCAACACCAAAAATCCATAAGGGTAATCCCCCAGGTAGGCCAATCATTAATGTAATTGACTCCCTAACCTCCAGATTAGGGAAATTCATTGATCATCATTTACAACCGCTGGTGAAAGACAGGAAAGCCTATTTGAAGGACACAAAGTATATTTTGCAAATTATTAATACATCTGAGGTCTCAGCACAAACCCTCATGTGCACAGCAGATGTGTCATCATTGTATTATTTTAATTTATGCTTATTTACATTAACCATCAGGGAGCTATTGATGCAGTTAAATGGGCCCCAATGAAGAACCATGAGTTAGATGAAACACACAAGGACTTTATAGTAGAATGTCTTAAATTCCGTCTGGGACACAACTATTTCTGGTATCAGGAACAATGTTGTATCAGGAACGCGATGTTGGCTGTTGTTGTCATATCTGCATGTAATCTGTGGAAATTGATGGAGCTGTGGTGAAATATCCATGTAAAAGAGGATAATGTACTGATAAGTTCCATGCTACAACTGGGGTAGATGAGTCTCATTTCTACAGATACCTATTGATTAAAGGCGCTGTCTATACTCCCTTAAGGTAAGCGCACATCTGGTGGTGGACACAGGGCGCTGTGTGGTCACACGGATAGATCCATCATGAGGAATAGATGTTATGTAGTTTCAGCCAAGAGTCCTGTGAGTGAAAGATCTGAGAGAAAGACACTGCACTGAATGTGGGAAAGGATTGGAGAATCTGATGTGCACCTATGAGGACGGTCTGCACTGAATATTGCACTAGAGCATTTTTTGTTTTTTTCATTTATGAAGCATATGTTTACAAATTCTGGAGTTTTGGAGCCTTTGGTGGACTTTGAGGAGTTCTGGTGGACTTTGATGAATTCTGCAAAGTTTCTGCACATTGATTCATTTAGCCTGCACTGAAAATTGCACTAGAGCACTTTTTGATTTTGTTTTTCATTTATGAAGCATATGTTTACACATTCTGGAGTTTTGAAGCCTCTGGTGGACTTTGATGAATTCTACAAAGCGTCTACACATTAATTATTGCTATTTTTGCACAAATTTGACAGCTACATTATATAGATACTTCTGATGAACTTTGATGCATTTTGCAGTTTCTGCATATTAATTATTGCTAATTTTGCAGGATTTGTTTGTAAGCACTACACTATATATATATATATATATATTTATTAGGGAAAATAGTTTCATACCGTGATTTTCCTTTCCTGGATCCTCCTCATGTCAGCCTACTATGGGTCAGCTCCGCCCCTCTGACCCCTTCAGGACAACCTCTTTCCAAGCCTATAAGAGGCGGCTGTCTGCCCATATGCAGTGTTCAGTTTACCCACCTCGCGACGGACTTTGGGTGGGAATTCCTTGGCTGACATGAGGAGGATCCAGGAAAGGAAAAGTACGGTAAAGTATGAAAACAATTTTCCCTATTCCTGGACCTCCTCATGTCAGCCTACTATGGGACGTAATTAAGCAATCAACCAAATAAGGGGAGGGAAAGACACAAACAACCAGAATCATAAAACAGATATCAATTATTTTAATGGCCGACAGCCGCCGACAGAGCAGTAGACCCAAAAGCTTCCGATGCTGTCAGAGTTACATTCAGTCTGTAGTGCTGAATGAAGGTATTAGGTGCACTCCAGCTAGCTGCCCTGCACACTGCTTCTGCTGAAACCTTAGCGTATGATGCACAGGAATCTCCCCTGCCTCTCATAGAATGCGCTTTGACCTTCAATGGCTGAGGATATCCCGACTCTCTATATGCCATCTGGATCGTTTTTACGATCTATGAAGACACCATTCTAGGTGGCATTGCCATGCCTTTCCTGGAGGCCCCGGGAAAGATGAAGAGCTGATCTTATTTCCAGAAATCCTTAGTTCGCTCTAGGTATATTGATAAGACCTGCATTAGATCCAGCCTAGTCCATTCGTCTTTCGAGTTACTATCCGGGAAGGCCGATAAGACTGATTCCCAATTCATATGCAAAGCTGAAGCTACTTTTGGAAGAAAGCTTGGGACCGGTCTGAGTACTATTTCATCTTGGAGTATTAGGCAATATGGCTCCCTGGCTGAGAAAGCACACAGCTCAGACCCCCATCTGGCTGCTGCAATTGTCATCAAAAAATTGCACTGAGACAAAGAGCATGACGACACCGGACCAATAGGAGGTGCTACTAAGGCTTTTAGAACTAAAGGCAGGACCCACTTCAGTTCTCTGATAAATCTTCTTCCGATCTTTAAGAAACGCATCACTAGAGGATCCAAGGCCCATCTTTGTTCAACATAGCTGACAGGGCAGACTTGAACTTTCTAAGGAGCTTTACGCTAAACCCTTGCCCAGACCTTCCTGGAGACATTCCAATATGTTAGAGACTGAGGGTGACCTCAGATCCCAGATCTTTCCTGCAGAGAAGTGATAACAGGCTTTATATATCCTATAATAAAGAATTATTGGTAGTCTTCTTTCGACTAAATGCTCTATAGATCTCCTCCCAACCTCCACGCCATCAACTTCAGTTTCCCCGGCTTTGGGTTAAACTGCTTGTTCTGCAGCAGAAAATCTTTGTGAGAAGGTAGAGGAACTGGGCTGACACATCTTCATTTTCTAAGCTAGTGAACACCATGGTCTTCTGGGCCAGAAGGGCCACACCGCTATTATTGTCACCTCCTCCTGTTGAATCCTCATTAAACCTCTGAGGATTAGCGAGAGAGGAGGAAACACAGACTAGGGGAAAGTCCCATGGAATGAATAGAGCATCCTGGCCTGGAGCTTGCGGGTGTCACCTTCGGGAGACGTAACAAGTAATCTGAGAGTTCTCCTCCAATGCCACCCAATCTATGACCGATGCCCCCGAAACCTTGTACGTTTTGAACAGGTATCTGGGATTCAAGCCCCGTTCGTTCAGATCCAAGAATCTCCAACTCATTTTTTCCACCAGCTTGTTTTGTGGACCCGGAAGGTATGCTGCTGTTAAGGAAAAATCTGGAATGCCACTCTGAGCAGTGGGAGGCTCCTGGTGCCCCCTTGAGGGCCACGTAGGCTACCATGGTTTGTTGTCGGGAAGGACTTCAACTGCCCCCTTTGCAAAATCAATTGGAAGGCTACTAGAGCATGCCGAACGGCCTCTAATTCTAACAGGTTTGAATGCTGAGATAGAGATGCCTCTCATTTGCCCTGTACTTGTTGGCCTAAGGAATGAGCTCCCCGGTCTACTAGGCTGGCATCTGTAGTCAGCACTACTGGAACTGGAGGGTCGAGAGGCACCCTGTGATATAGATTCTGAGATATCTTCCACCACATCAGAGACTGTTTTATCGGTACTGAATGGTAGATCTGGGTTAACGAGTGGCGATCCCATTGATGGATAAAACTGTATTGAAATCTCCCCTTCCGTCATCTGGCTCAGGGTACTACCTGTATCATGGAACACAACAGGGCCAGGTACTGCATACACTCCTTGGCCATCAGAAATGGCCTGGTCATTCCAAATTCCGATGTGGTCTGAATTTCCACAATCTTCCTGAAAGACAGAAATACACGAACTTGGGTAGTGTTGAATTGCATTCCTAGATACCCTAGGACTTGAGCCGGTTGCAACCGACTCTTGCGATGGTTGATTAACCAACCAAAACATCTGATCGTGCTGTAGGTTATCAGCACGTGCTGTTGAAGGAGGGACTTTGATGCGGCCCGGAGGAGAATGTCGTCCAGATAATGAAGAATTTGAATGCCTCTGATTAAGATAGCGATGACCACTGGCAAAACTTTTGAAAATGTTCTTGGAGCTGTGCAGAGCCCGCATGGCAGACAACAAAATTGGAAATTGAAGCGATGGTGTGATGCACTTATGGGCACATGTAGGTAGGAATTCGCTAGGTCTATTGACGCTAGCAAATCTCCCTTCTTCACAATGGTCAATGATGGCTTGCAAGGACTCCAATCTGAATGGAGGGACTTTCATGAAGGCATTCAGGGCTTTTAAGTACAGGACCGGCCTGAATCCTCCTAAAGATCTTGTTACCAAGAACAGAGGAGAATAGAATCCTCCCTTCTCATGCTCCAGAACTGGCAGGATTGCTTGAGATGCCAATAAATTATTTACCTACATTAATAAATAAAGCCCCTTTTCTCTGGACCAGTAGGAATCCGGGTCTCCACAGAATGAGACTAGGGAGGTCTTCCCTTGAATTCTAGGCGATATCCTCTTTGAATGATGCCCAAGACCCAGGCATCTTGAACTTCTTCCGCTCAGACCTCTCCAAAGTAAGACAGTCTGCTCCCACTTGGGAAGTCTGGATGGGGGCCCCTTTAGAAGAACCTGTCTGAAGCTTTCGCTGGCTGGTTCACCTTGGCTTTGGGAAAGGCTGGACCCTGCCCCTTGCACTGCCTAAAAAACGGTCGCCCCGGTTGGTACGCGGAAGCTTCCCCGAAACCCTCTTTAGATCTCCAAGGTCTTGCCAATAAATTTCCCATCGAAAGGGACTGAGCAAAGGCTGTGCTTGGAAGCACTATCCGCTGACCAATGCTTCAGCCCTAGGGCTCTGCGTGCCGTCACAGAATGAGCCATCAACTGTCATCCTGACCTGGTCCATGGCTACTTCTGCTAGAAAATACGCTGTGATCTTAATGGGCTGCAAAGGGAGGAACCTTTGTCTCCCATCACCTAACCCAAAGAACTGGCCTCTAACCACGCAATGCACACCTTTCAGACTGCCCCCACTGAGGTAAGTGCAATAGCCGGCCTGCAGGCCGCTCCTGCTACCATGTACATTCTTTTGAGATCTGTAACTATCCTACAATCCATCCGATCTTGAACGATACTGAGTCATCTAGAGGCAAAGTGATATGCCGAGCTAGTCTCTGTAATGAGGCATCAACCTTAGGCGTGGAATCCCAAAGCTCTGCATCCTTAGAGCGGAAAGGGTACAACTTTGGGACCCTGCTGTGGACGTTCAATCTTTTATGGGGCTTTGCCCATTCACCTTCCATTATTTCCTGTATTTCAAAAAAATTAATGGGAAGGACAGGAGTGACCTTTTCATGTCCGCAAAACACTGAGCGCTTTTGAAGAGCTTTTCTGGCGCTTTTGAAGAGCTTTTCATTCATTTCAATGGAGAGGAGTGTATTTCCACCACCCTGCCAGCGCACTGCCCCAGTGTGAAAGCATTCATTGATTTTAATAGAAATAGTCTAAAAAGCGCCTCAGAGAGAAAGGGGTCTTAGGCCCGACTCACACCCATGCATCTCCGCATCCCGCAGACCCACACCACAACACGTGTTCCATAGGAAACAATGCCAAATAGACTAGTGCAAATCCGCAAGACGGATCAAAAACGCACGGGTGCGAATCAGGCCCAAAGAAGGAATCACGGAAAAATCAAATGCATGAGTGTCTGGTTACAGATCTGACCCAGAATCCTCTGAATGTTAATCTGAACTGTAGCGATATGTCGCATCTGGCTCTGATTCTGAAGCGGATGAGGATGGAAGTTATGCCGGGTACTACGTACCTCTAGCAGCCAACAGGCCAGTCATCTGTAGCTTCAATCAAAGTGCAGCACACATGGGATTTGAACTTACAGTTGCATAGATTCACATTAACACAACTAGTGCATTTACCTACAGCCACATGCACCTTGCATTATCACGCGCGGCTTCCTTCAAACAAGTAAAGCCTACACACCTCCCCGGTAGGGAGTTTGCCCCGCATGCCCAGAAGGCCCTCTCCTCTTCCTGGGCAGAGGCCCTTCCAGAAGATGAAGAGGATCTGTGCCTTTGTTTATGCACATGCTAGCGCTTAGTGGTCGCATTCTGGTGTAGCAACAGCAATTGGTCTGGGTTCAAGGCACTGCAATGAGGCACCGGTGAGGGTGATCTGGAGTGGCGTTGCACAGGGATTTTATCCCGCCGCGACCACTCCTCTGACCCAACTTATCACGCTTTGAGCGCTTCTTTCTTTGCGGGTGATGCGGCTCTTTAGTACTTCCCTGCGGGCGTTAATCCCGTATCTGGGTCTTCTCTCAGTGTAGAGAAGAAGAATGCACTCTTTTAAAAACAAAAACACACAGGAAAAAAATTTAAAAATAGCAAACCTTTCCATGCGTTCTTCATTGCTATAGAGGCAGTCAGGAGGACCCAGGATACCTGAAAACACACAGACAGCCAGAGATATATCCAGCAACTCAAGGCAGCAGCCATGTTGAGATCCCACATCACTCAGCACAGAGGTAGTGATTGAGACAAGCTGGGGCCACAGGTGTAATCACAACAGGGAAGCAGGAACCCAAGCATGGGAGAGGGCGTTCCTATCATACCAGGAAGTGGCCACTCTCAGCAACCTCCTGAGAGTTCCAGTGGAACTACAAGCCTCAGTCTGCCTGCTGTTTCATCAATTCGCCACACAGCCCAAACCAGCAGCATTTAACTGCTCTCTAGAGGGCGGTGTACACATGCAGTAATTTATACTGCTAACTGAGACCCAGCACCAAGGGTAACCCACAAAGGGAGATCTATAGCCCAGACAGGGGGTCTACTGAACTCAGGAGAGTGCATGAACCTGAGAAGGATCGCATGGACAGCACAGGTACGCTAGGAAGAGTCCAAGTACGTGAGAGGACTCAAGTCATCTGGGGGACAGACCCGATATCTAG
>BLSH010276318.1:163262-173278 GCA_018402905.1 Glandirana rugosa | reverse complement strand
TCAGTTGTCCTGACTGGACATCATATGACGTCCAGCAGGATCACCCGCGATTGCACGCATCACGGCGATCGTGGTGCTGTGTGTCAGTCTGACCCACCGCATTACTGATCTCGGTAAAGAGCTTCTGTCGGAAGCTGTTTACCATGTGATCAGCCGTGTCCAATCATGGCTGGTCACAGTGTAAACAGGAAGAACCTTTTATCTGCTTTTCCTCTACTCGAGTCTGCAGAGAGTCTGCTCTCCTGACGGGGGGGTCTGTGCTGAGTGTTTATCAGCGCAGCCCCCCTAGGATGGCCACCCTAGACCACCAGGGAGCCCACCAGGGAGAGCCCACCCAGGGAGACCACCAGGGAGCCGATCCTAGACCACCAAGGAGCCCACCCTAGACCACCAGGTAAGGGGCACAGTGCCCAACATGGATGGCACTCAGTGCCAACTTCAGATGCCACCCTAGACCACCAGGGAATGGGCCCCTATTAGTGCATCTGTCATTGCTGCCCACCAGTGCCACCCATCAGTGCCACCTATCAGTGCCGCCTATGAGTGCCCGTCAGTGCTGCATATCAGTGCCACCTATCAGTGCCCATCAGTGCTGCCTATCAGTGCCAATCAGTACTGCCTCATCAGTGCCCTTCAGTGTAGCCTCATCAGTGCCCAGTGCCACCTATCAGTGCCACCTATGAGTGCTTATCAGTGTCCAGCAGTGCTGCATATAAGTGTCTCATCATCAGTGCCACCTAATCAGTGCCACCTCATCAGTGTCGATCAGTACTGCCTCATCAGTGCCCATCAGTGAAGGAGAAAATGTACTTCTTTATAAACTTTTGTGACAAAACAGAGAAACTTTTTTTTTTCTTCAAAATTTTTGTTTTTTTATTTTTTTATTTGTAGCGCAAAAAATAAAAACCGTGGGGGTGATCAAATACTACCAAAAAGCTATATTTGTGGGAACAAAATGATAAAAATTTTGTTTTGGATACAGCATCGCACGACCGCAATTGTCATTCAAAGCGCAACAGCACTGAAAGCTGAAAATTGGTCTTGTAGGGAAGTGTTCTAAGTGCCTGGTATTGAAGTGGTTAAGCAATAAATTCTAAAGACATACCCTAGACCAGTGGTTCTCAACTCTGGTCCTCGGGACCCACCAACAGGCCAGATTTTAAGTATTGCCTTGGGGAGATGCAGACTAGAATACTGCAATCACTGAGCAGCAAATGATATCACCTGTGATGTATTTCAGTTATCCTGCAAACCTGGCCTGTTGGTGGGTCCCGAGGACCGGAGTTGAGAACCACTGCCCTAGACTGAGCCTGTGATGTTCGGGTGTATGTAATGTTGTCTGTGGCAGGCAGCCTCTGTACTAGAAAGGATGACCTGGACAAATTCTTAGCTGCCCCTCTGAGGGGTGAGCGCTACATATAATTACTTTAGTAAAGCTGCCAGACCTCCACTTTTAAATTTGGAAGTAGCTGCAGTAATGTAGAATCCACAGCACTATATTAGTATTCCTACAGAGAATCTTGATTGAGATCATCCTAAAGGACAGTGATGTGATAGCAACTAAACATGCATAAGAATTTTCTGGAAGGTATTAAAACTAAGTCAAACTTAAAGCAATTGTCTACCCTCAAAACACATTTTTACCTACAGGTAAGCCTATAATAAGGCTTACCTGTAGGTAAAATGACTATCTCCTAAACCTGTATAGTCTAGGAGATATCCCACTTGCATGCAGCCGCTGACGTCATGCGCAGTAATGTCCTGGTGAAGGAAAGTCCGCCAGAACAATAGGCTCCCGCATGCATGCACGGAGTGACGTCTCGCGGCTCCGGCCACTCACAGTGCTGGAGCCGCGAACCCGGAAGAGTCCCCACAGGGAAGATGGAAGCTCCCTCTGCGGGGACCAAGCAGCCCTGCGGGAGCTTCGTTCTGGGGTAAGTATTTCATAATGAGCTAGTATGCGGCATACTAGCTCATTATTCCTTTGCCTTGCAGTTTTTTTATTGTCTTGCTTTTTTAGGGTAGACAAGCGCTTTATAGCATGTTTCACAAAAGTAAAATATAGAAATATGCAAATATATACATGTAAATTTTAAATAACTTACAGTATTAAATAAAATAAAGTAGGCTTGTTATATATTTTTGATGCTATTGTACATGTTATAATTTGATGTGTTGATGGAACCTACCTTTCCCATTCTAGCACTGATAGAGGGTGTCAAATGAGACAATATTCTTACTTGGCTTGTTGCCAGGCAGGGGTGTTGCTAGGTGGGAAAATGACCAGGGGCTTCAGCCCGAAGGCAAATTTGATAAGGCCTCACACATTTTAAAATAAGTCCAGCCGAAGCCTGGCATCATGGGGGAAGGGGGGGTTAGGCTCACTTGCTGGTTGCTGCCTGGCTGGGATGCAGCCTGTACCAGTGCTGTCTGGTAGGCCTCAGTAACAACACACCAAGTCTGGGCTGAGGGCTCACTTGAGCTGACTGATCAGTGCCCATCAATGCAGCGTCAACAGTACCCATCAGTGAAGTCTGATCCATGCACATCAATGTGACCCCGCCAGTGCCCATCAATGCAGCCTCATCAGTGCCCATCAGCTCAGCCTCACCAATGACCATCAATGCAGCCTCGTCAGTGCTCATCAGCTCAGCCTCACTAATGCCCATCAATGCAGCCTTACCAGTGCCCATCAATGCAGCCTCACCAGTGTCCATCAATGCAACCTCATCAGTGCCCATCAATGCAGCCTCATCAGTGACCAACAGCCCAGCCTCACCAATGCCCATCCATGCAGCCTGATCAGTGCCCATCCCATCACCAGCTCAGCCTTACCTGTGCCCATGCAGCCTGATCAGTGCCCATCCCATCACCAGCTCAGCCTTACATGTGCCCATGCAGCCTGATCAGTGCCCATCCCATCACCAGCTCAGCCTTACCTGTGCCCATGCAGCCTGATCAGACAGCAGTGCCATCAGGACAATAGAGCTGCTGGTTTACACAGAGTGTGAATCTCCCACTCCCGCAATGTGGCCCGCCTCCTGACTGCCTCCTATGATGGACGTCACACGTCCCGGCATTGGACCAGTGTAATGCCCATCATAGAAGCCAGTTCAGGAGGCAGGACTTCGTATGACACTCGGCTGTGCCGGATAAGCGGGAGATGGAGATTGCCCCCCCCCCATTCCCTTCCCTTCATACTGGCAGCACAGCATGCACATGCCCAGGATCAGCCTGAAAGGGGCCCCAGAGCAGGCTGCCAATTGCCCTGAGTTCCCAAGCCAACCCAAGGCCTTGGGACTTGGCGCTAATAATTATCACTGTTAATACAGAGACCCGGCATTTTGGGGGCCCACTTGGGGCTATAGCCCCGGTCAGCCCCCCTCCCAACGCCACTGTTGCCAGGTACTCTGGTTCCTTCCATACATCAGTATAGAGCTGATTTGGCATAGAAAATATTACAATTGTTTTCATTAAAAAGGAACCTTTGCAGAGACTGTACACCCCTGTATTAATACAACTGCATAATACCAAAATCTCAAACCCGGCTTTTGTGACTAGTACAGATGATCCCAACAGATCTATTTATAAAACATACCAATGCCATATAACTAAAATAAAGGGAAATCTGCAATGGCATACAATACTATACTTCTCCCCAAACCAGAAATAAACATCTTAAGAGGATTTAAGAACAATGTACATCCTGGCAAAAGCAGAGATTGTATTATTGCATTTGGAAAATCTATTTTCCCTCTATGGGGTACAAATGCATGTGAATGTCTTATATTCCACCAAGTAACACAGGCCTCATGTTATGCAGTATAAAATTCACTTATTATTGTTTTGGTTATATACACTCGATATGTTTAATAGATAGATCTGTTGGGGTGCTCTGTAGTAGTCACACAAGGTGGATTTGGTATGTTGGCTTTAAGTGCTTGCAATCATCACCCTGAGAAAATATAATCTATAGTATCCTCTTTCAGTGACAGTGAGAGCTGTAAGAAGAAGGAAGAAAAACTGAGGAGAACGGTGACAAAAGTTCTGAAATGTGATGCTCTGAAGAAGAACCCATATGACCCGGTGGAGATGCCACAAGCTGATTGCCTGATTAGCTGCCTCTGTTTAGAAGCACCATGTAAAGATGTGGAATCCTACACTAATGCTTTGAGGAATCTTAAGAGTCTCATTAAACCAGGGGGTCACATAATAATTCAGAGTGTGCTTAACGGTTCATACTACTATGTTGGCCCAAAAAAGTTTTTCTCTTTGGCCATTAACAAAGAAGAACTGGAGATGTCATTTAACGAGGCAGGCTATGAAATTGTGAATATTAAGGTTACTCAATTTCTTGAAAAGTCAAGGTTGGACATCAGTAATCAGCAAGGCTATTACTTTGTCCATGCCCGTAAGCCATGTTCATAGGGCAAATTACCTTATAAAGTACATATACCCAGGTCATAATCAGTTATTTCTCATGATGCTTTCCAAATGTGTGATATAATCAGCAAAAGTTAGGGAAACAGCATAGATCAATTAATTGCTATGCCAAGTTTAAATGCATTAGATTATATTTTTCTTAATTCAATGAATATAAGTAAAAAAATAATGAAAATCATTAATACCTTTCCAGGTTGGCCCACAACTGTCCACAATCAGGTGCCCGTTCAGCTCTCCACTGAGGAATATACGTATATTAACCAAACGTATGACAACATGAGCCAGAATTGGATGCAAACTTCTTTACTGTGTGAAAACGGAATACCTACATGGTAGCAGGATCTCTTGCTCATTTCATGCTGATTAGTGCTGAATAATGCTAACTCACAGTTGGTATATCAGTTCAACATCTAAAAGTATCCACATCCCCAAATAATTACACAAATTGTCCTTAATATAGGGAAACAAAATGAACACTGTGTACCCAGCTTTATTCATGTACTATTTCTAAAATAATTTTTGAATACTTGTATTGAATATAAAAGTTAAAATTGTATTTCATAACAAAAAATATCAACAATTTTTTACTGGTTCTGTACATCTTTTACACTGCTTTTCTTCCAGTATTGCCATCACTTGTGCATGTACATTCAGATGAATATGATTAAAATCTTATCACCATCTGTTCTATCTGTACATACAGATGAATCCTAACCAATGGTTATTTTTCCTGCTTGAAAAATGATGACATATAAAACATGGGGAAAAATATGTAAACCATAGATTTTAAACACCTGTATCCCAAAATTTCAATATCTGTATTATGTGTGAAATGTGAAGTTGACGGTCATCAATAAATAGGCATGCATCTGTTTTTCTGCTGTCTATGTATATTACTCCTTGCTGGTATCTAATTAGTGCTATGTCTCAGTATGTTTATTATCGTTCATTGAGGGACAAAGGAAAGTAGTAATTCTTAGACTTTTGGGTTATACTGCTCCCTTCCAGAGGTTTGAACACTGGCACCCATTGCAGCTTACCAATTCTTACATGTGATGAATGCATTCATTCTCCTTTTTATGCTTTCTATTGTCTATTTCAATCTGGGGATTCAGCCAGCAAAAATCTTGTTTTTCAAAAGCACAAGCTCTCCATCAGAATGTATCAGTTGAAATGGATGAGACAAACCATTTAACAAAAGCAGGGGTGTAAAAAAAGCTTTCATTTATTCATGCAAAACATTTATCACAAATTAGAAACTGTGAGTTGGAGTTTGGCTTCAATGTGTAAGTGTATTTCAATCTGCTAATACATTTAACATTGCCCTCCCCCCAGACTGATAAAGCTGTTGTGTCTCATGTGCTCATTCGTCCAGAGTATTGTCTCACTAATACAGGAGCTATATTACTGGGCAGATCACCAGGTGAAAACATAGGGAAAAAACAAAACAAAATGAATGCAACCACAACATCTAATGATTGGTAAGCTGCATTATAAAACACTTTTGGCTCTTGGTTTAATACCACTTTAAGCCAGTTCCCATATAACCCTTCCTACAACTATCATGCCTCAGTTTTTGCTATTGTCCCAGGAGCTTGCACACCTTTTTCCCCAGCTCTGAGAAAAACTATAATGATAATTTAACAGAAGTTTTTTAATTTATTTATACACATGTGTGCTGAATGCATGCCATTCCTAATGCTTACCCTGACTTTTCATAAACTCAATACAGAGTATGATCATCAGTAAAGGGTGGGCCATTTATATGGATACACCTTGATAAAATGGGAATGGTTGGGGATATTAACTTCCTGTTTGTGGCACATTAGTATATGTGAGGGGGGAAACTTTTCAAGATGGGTGGTGACCATGGTGGCCATTTTGAAGTCGGCCATTTTGAATCCAACTTTTGTTTTTTTAATAGGAAGAGGGTCATGTGACACATCAAACTTATTGGGAATTTCACAAGAAAAACAATGGTGTGCTTGGTTTTAATGTAACTTTATTCTTTCATGAGTTATTTACACGTTTCTGACCACTTATAAAATGTGTTCAATGTGCTGCCCATTGTGTTGGATTGTCAATGCAACCCTCTTCTCCCACTCTTCACACACTGATAGCAACACCGCAGGAGAAATGCTAGCACAGGCTTCCAGTATCCGTAGTTTCAGGTGCTGCACATCTCGTATCTTCACAGCATAGACAATTGCCTTCAGATGACCCCAAATATAAAAGTCTAAGGGGGTCAGATCGGGAGACCTTGGGGGCCATTCAACTGGCCCACGATGACCAATCCACTTTCCAGGAAACTGTTCATCTAGGAATGCTCGGACCTGACACCCATAATGTGGTGGTGCACCATCTTGCTGGAAAAACATTATGGGTGTCATGTCCGAGCATTCCTAGATGAACAGATTCCTGGAAAGTGGATTGGTCAAATACTATATATATTGTATTTTGTAGAGTCCAAGATTTCAGGACACTCAAAATACTCATGCAATTATTGGAGGAAAGTGAGCAGACGGGGGATGCTGGAAGTTCTTCCTCGTCATCTGATGAGGGTGAAAGTGAAGGGTCCCCTGCGCAAATTAAATTTAAGGCCAAATCTCATAAATCCCCCAAACTGCAAACATCCCCAGCAATATGGGGGTTTTTGAAGCTGATGGTCAGGGAGGTGGGTCGACTCCCTGACCGTATGTTCTCACCATCTGGTAATTTAACTGGGGAACAGCAGGAAGCCCTTACTGACCTGACCCATGGCGACCACATTGTTATCAAGCCTTCCAACAAGGGGGGCAATGTGGTCGTCATGGATCGGCAACAGTATGTGGAGATGTGTGAAACTATCCTAAGTAATGGGGATTGGTATCGGAAGATAGATGAAGAGGTGATATATGCCCACCGAGCTGAATACAAAAACATAACAGCCAGAGCGTATAATGAGGGACTGATTGACAGGGATCTCTTTGAATTTTTACAAGTACAATGGCCAATGACTCCTACATTCTATGCACTTCCAAAAGTGCATAAAAATCCTATTAAGCCCCCAGGACGCCCCATTATTTCGGGGATTGGCTGCCATACTGAAAAGGCAAGCCAATACGTCGATACTCAATTGAGACCACATGTGAAGAGACTTCCGTCCTATTTGAAGGACACTCTAGAGCTCCTTAAGGTGATCGAGGGGATGACTGTCCCCCCCGGATCATATTTGGTGGCTATTGACATTGAGGCCCTGTATTCCAGTATCCCCCACTCCAAGGGGGTGGAGGTGGTTTCCGCCTTCCTGGGGGAGGTGGACTGGAATGCATGGCCTCTTAATGAGTTCATCATAGAACTATTGCAACATGTGCTTACATGCAACTCTTTTAACGTCAATGGATCCCACTACCTCCAGGTGCAGGGGGTTGCGATGGGGACTTCTTGTGCCCCATCATATGCCAACCTGTACCTAGGGTGGTGGGAAAGGAGGCTGTTCTCTGATAAGGCCTCGTCTGTATATCTTCGCCACATCCTCCTGTGGCGGAGGTATATAGACGATGTCCTGGTCATTTGGACAGGTACCAAAGAACAATTGGCTGAGTTTATGCAGTATATTTCACTTAATGACTTCAACCTCAAATTCACTTTACAATTCGATACACAAAGGATTTCATTTTTAGACCTATAATTATTTCTAAGTCCGGAGGGTATGATACATTCATCCCTCTATCGTAAGGAAACAGCGGGAAACACAATCCTGCATTATACAAGCGCTCATCCCCGTCCTCTGGTGCGTAGTATCCCTTACAGCCAATATTTGAGGCTGAGACGGAATTGCACCAGGGACGGGGATTTTGAATTGGAAGCTAAAGCACTCTTTATGCGTTTACGCGAGAGAGGCTATGGCAAGAGAGTATTGAAAAAAGCCTACCAGAAAGCAAAAACTCAAACTAGAGAAAACCTTATTTTCCAAACTAAGAAACACAAGAATCAAGGTACAATAAAATTGATCACCACATTTAATACACAACAACAGGTATTTAAAGAAATGTTACAGAGGAATTGGCACTTTCTGGTAGATGATCCAACAGTCTCTAAATACATTAGAGACCGTCCTGAGGTAGTTTTTAGGAGATTCACCTCTTTGAGGGACAGGCTGGTGCACAGTCATCTGGCACCCCTTGCCCCCCTGGAGGGAGCGATGGGTGGACTAGGCACATATAGGTGCGGTACATGTGCACAATGTCCATGGATTAACGAGGGTAACACCCACCAACTTCCAAGAGGAGGTGTTATCAAATCCAGGACATACTCAGATTGCCAGACAGAGGGGGTGGTTTATATGGCAAATTGCAGATGCGGTGCCTTTTATATAGGCAAAACAAAAAGAACTTTAAGCAAAAGAATTCAAGACCACCTATACTATGTGGATGCTGGGCTGTTATATACCCCTATGTGTAAGCACCTGGGATTGTGTCACAGCTTTGACCCCTCATTTGTCTCATTTTTTGTTTTGGAAAGAGTCTACCCCAACCCCAGAGGAGGAAATTGGGATGCAGCAATATTGAGAAAAGAAGCCAAGTGGATTTATAGACAGAGGGCGACGGATTACCCTGGGCTTAATACATCATTGACGTTTAATGCCTTTCTTTAAGGGATCTTGTCTGTCTTAATAGAACGACAAACGGGGTTAGAATATTTTGAGTATTCTGACCTGCCCTTTGTCTCACCCAATTACTTACACAAACCAGCGCCTACCCTGTTGTGTTTTGAATTAGGATATGCTAATGAACATACATGTATGTATGTGTGCCCTCTAGGGCCGCACACACACATACATGGGGCAGCTGCCCTCAGATAAAGATCTGCTATGGATATATGTAAAGTAGAAGTGGGCAGCGCCTCTGTTCACCAGTACAAATATATGAATAAATAAATAACCATATACAACAAACCATAAGTGAATGAATAAAATAAACAGTGCTCAAATCTGTATAGCTTAATATAAGTCCATAATTTGACCAAACTAAAAGTCCATATTGCTGACGAATTCATGTTAATGAACTCAAAAAAAATAATAGATATATGTACTCGGTGCTTCAAAATAAATTATGCAAAAAATGTCAATATAAGAACCAAAGCTCTTCCAAAGTGACAAAGTGCCTGGGAAGTGCTCCTTAAAAGTATGTGACCAACAAACTCTTCCAAAGTGACGAAGTGCAAAAAGTGCTCCTTAAGGTGCTTAAAAAGTTATTCCAGTGACATGCAGTCTGTGCCGAGTACAGTGACCTTATTGAAAAATTCGTGGAATTCCTCGTGAAAAACGTGAAGCAGTGAAACCTTCTCAAACAACCAGTGTATGAAAATTCCTCGTGAAGGGTCCGTGAAACAGTGAAACCTTCTCGAAACCAAGAATATAACTGTAAAAAACGTATTAAATAAAACTTCGTGGCTCATGTATATAGATAATAAAAAAAACTCAAGTAATTGTACTTAAGCAGTCGTTATACCTGAAAATCAAACCAGTTTAATACCTGAATATAATTCGATATGTCTAAACTCGTGACAAATAAAATAAGTAAGTGAATACC
>BLSH010276318.1:149944-162729 GCA_018402905.1 Glandirana rugosa | reverse complement strand
TTAAAAAGAAATAAAAATAAAAAAATAAAAATAAATATATAAAATATATATATATATATATATATATAAAAAAAATAATAAAATGAAAATAAATGAATGATTAAATAGACAAAAAATTTTTTCCAAATTCCTGAATTAAAATGTATTAAGAAGTAAATAAAACTTGTACATAAAATGTACTAAATATAATTAATTAATGCACATAAGTTTAGACAGACATATTGAGGATGAATCAATGAATTATATACCTAATCTGAGAGCCACTAGAGCTAAACAAGTGAATCTTACAAACTCAGATGTGAGTCCTATTTTGGTTTTGTAAGAGGGGAACATTATTATATTAATTAGTGGACTGGTATTATATCCACTATATTAGCAAATTATAATTGCAACAATTCTCCCACATACAGGACTCAAATAGGTCAGAGTGGGTCCAAACTGTTGTAAAAAATTCTGGTATTGGACCACATGCCTCCCCTCCGTCGGTCTTTACCAATCCGAAAGGAAACAGTTGATGTCCAGTTCTATGTTGAGGCCCAGTGGATCCAACGTGCCCATTCTATGGATCCACTGGGTCTCGTTCTGCGAGACGGCCCTGGTCATGTTAGTACCCCTCCAGTGGCCCTCAACACGATCGACCCCACAGAAACTCAAATGACTGGGGTCTCTGTTATGCACAAGCCTAAAATGGTTCCAGAGACTATGATGTCGAAAGCCTTTCTTTATGTTATTGACATGTTCTCTAAGTCGAATTCTAAGCTTGCGTGTGGTCCTGCCGATGTACTGAAGGCCACAGGTGCATGTCAGGAGGTACGTAACATGAGTGCTTTCACACGTTATGAACTTCCTGATGTTGTAGGACCTTCCTGTCGAAGTGGAGGTAAACTCCGATGTTTTTCGTTTTCTAAAATTTGATGTTGTACAGATCATACACCTCCCACAGCTATAAAAACCCACCATGTCAAGAAAAGTGCAAGTCCTGACCGGCGGGTCTGTAACATTGGGGACCAATCTGAGGCGCAGAGATGGTGGTCTTTTGTACACAAACCGAGGCCTGTCGGGTATAATACCCGCGAGGTCTTTATCTCTGCGCAACAAAGGCCAGTGTTTTTTAACAATTTTCTCAAACTGTCTGTATTCTCTGAAGAAACCCGTCATGAATGTTACACCATGGTCATTATTTTCTTTGACCTTTTTACTGAACAATGTCTCTCTGTCTATGTTCCTAATTGAATTTTTGGTGGCTTCAAGGGAGGATCTTTTATAACCCTTTTCTATGAACCTCTCTAGAATAATATCGGCCTGTTGGTCATAATCTGCCAAGGAATCACAGTTGCATCGTATCCTAAACATTTGTCCCCTAGGGATACCCTCTAGCCATCTGGGATGATGGCAGCTCCCCAGGGGTATGTACCCGTTACAATCTACTGTCTTGAAGAATGTACGGGTCAAGAGCCTATCCCCTTGTTTATATATGGTAAGATCGAGAAAGTTAATAACCTCTTCGTGAATTTCTTCTGAAAAGGAGATGCCCAAGGTATTATTGCCCATAGACTCCAAAAACTGGACTAGTGCCTCTTTAGGCCCTGCCCATATGATTAAAATGTCATCTATGTATCTCTTAAACAATTTAAGACAAGGGTGGGGGTGTTCAAATATGGCCCTCTCCTCCCACCAACTCATAAAAATGTTGGCCACCGAGGGCGCATATTTAGCCCCCATGGCAACCCCTTTTATTTGTTTAAAAAACTTTTTTTCGAACCAGAAAAAATTATGGCTCATAGCCAACTCTAATAATTCCAACAAGAAAGACTTTTGCTCCTCTACCAAGTCAGTGTTGTCCAATGCCCATCTGACTGCCGTAATAGCGTAATTCTGTTTGATGTTGGTGTATAAGGAGTTAACGTCGACACTAGCTAGAATACAGTCTTCTCCGACCCGCACTGACTGGAGAAGTGAGATCAAATCCTTGCTGTCCTTAAGAAAAGCCGGATACTTTCTCGTTAGTGGCTGGAGAAAATAATCTAAATATTCACCAGTACGGGCAAACAAGGAATCAATCCCGCTAATAATCGGTCTCCCTGGTGGTTTCAATGGATTCTTATGGATTTTTGGGAGCTGATAGATTACTGGTATTCTAGGTGTGTCCGGAATAAGGTACCTGGCCTCTCTTTTGTTGAGTATCCCCTTTTTAGAGGCTCTTTTTATCAGCTTTTTTAATTTGGCCTTATATTTGTTATTGGGATTGCTCCTAAGTTCTTCATATGTTTCATTATCATTCACTATATTCCGAAGCTCAAGCAAATAGTCCTCCTTATTAAGAATGACCAGGCCACCGCCCTTGTCGGCGGCCCTAATCACGATATTTTTCTTAGCCTCCAAATCCTTGATGGCCTTTTCTATGTCCATTTTACATCTTGCGGATTTGGTTTTTAACGTGGCTAAGTCCTGTTCAACTGCTTGCTTAAAGCTCTCAACAAAATGATTACCTACCACTTTGGGGTTAAAAACTGAGCGGTTCCTAAGGGTGGTGTGTTGGTATACTGTCTCCATGGTGTTATCAATATTAGGGGTCTGTTTCCTGGAAAAATATTTTTTAATGTTCACTTTTCTGATACATTTCTGTAAATCGATAAATAAATCAAATTTATTAAGGTGTCTGTCAGGGGCAAATTTGAGTCCTAATGCTAAAAGTTTAAGTTCCTCCTCTGAAAAACTGACATTACTTAAATTGAAGATGCCATTGTTTATGTTGTTCTTTTTCTTATAACATAAAGAAAGGCTTTCGACATCATAGTCTCTCGAACCATTTTAGGCTTGTGCATAACAGAGACCCCAGTCATTTGAGTTTCTGTGGGATCGATCGTGTTGAGGGCCACTGGAGGGGTACTAACATGACCAGGGCCGTCTTGCAGAACGAGACCCAGTGGATCCATAGAATGGGCACGTTGGATCCACTGGGCCTCAACATAGAACTGGACATCAACTGTTTCCTTTCGGATTGGTAAAGACCGACGGAGGAGAGGCATGTGGTCCAATACCAGAATTTTTTACAACAGTTTGGGCCCACTCTGACCTATTTGAGTCCTGTATGTGGGAGAATTGTTGCAATTATAATTTGCTAATATAGTGGATATAATACCAGTCCACTAATTAATATAATAATGTTCCCCTCTTACAAAACCAAAATAGGACTCACATCTGAGTTTGTAAGATTCACTTGTTTAGCTCTAGTGGCTCTCAGATTAGGTATATAATTCATTGATTCATCCTCAATATGTCTGTCTAAACTTATGTACATTAATTAATTATATTTAGTACATTTTATGTACAAGTTTTATTTACTTCTTAATACATTTTAATTCAGGAATTTGGAAAAAAAAATGTTCTATTTAATCATTCATTTTATTTCATTTTTATATATATATATATATATATATATATATATATATATATATTTATTTATTTTATTTATATTTTTTTTATTTTTATTTTTATTTATTTTTAATTATATTAATTATATTTTATTTTTATATTTATTTTTATTTATATTTTTTTATTTTTTTATTTTAATTTTATTTTTTTCATTTTTCATTTCCATTTTTTCATTTTTCTATTTTCATATATATATATTTTTATCTATACAAAAATTTCTTCGCAATTTATTGGAATTACAACTGTAATTTGATCTATAGGAACAATATTTGCTGATATCATCTCAGATATTCCAATTCTGATATTAATAACTTCTGTATACTGCAATTCTGTGTTTCTGTTTAGGCTAACGGGTCTTTTAGTTTTTTATCGGTTGTTGTATTTGTATTGATTTTTGTATTGTATGTGTTTGAGCCTGTTTGCATCCTTGGAGCGTGCGTTCTATTTTCCTACCACTGGAGGGCCTAGGGTGAACATATGGTAGACGGCTATTCGGCAATTCTGACTGGATAAACCGTAGTGTGATTTCATTGGCCTCTGCCACAATCAACAGGCGGGGCCTTTGGTACATAAGTGTTGCTGTGGCCGGGTTCCTTGTCCGTGGAGAAGCCCTATCACGTGGGCGAAACGCGTTGACATCACTTCCGGTCGCCGCAGCCGTCACCAATACCACTTCCGGTTTGAGAGGAGAGGGACAGTGGAACGCACGCTGTGGAGGAAAAGCTTACTACAGGCTATTTTTTATCTACAATTCTGTAAGTAGCAATCCGCAAGCGCAATAAAGAGAGTTATTTACGTTCTACACATGAGGTTTCCCTTTTTATTCCTGAGCCATCCAGGCACCATCCCAACATTCCAATAGACGAAGCGTTTGATTCATCATCCAGTATCCGGGTTACCTGCTGCCTCTCCCCACTGACACATGCTTTTTTGACCGCTGACTGAAAAGCAGCTGGTCAACAATTTCTGGTGAGTGGGGACACAGAGGGGGTTCGGCACAGACTGCACGTCACTGGAATAACTTTTTAAACACCTTAAGGAGCACTTTGTCTCACCCGTTTGCCATCAGAAGGGCTATATGCCTCAGGTTTAATAGGGGGAGCTCTTGGTGGGCTAAGGCTGTGGGATGTGGATAATGGGGTGAGGGTTATTTGGGGTGAAGGTGTTGGGAATATGGGGTTGTTTGTTGTGTTTTTTTCTTCTCTGATATATATTTTTTGTATTCTTTTGTATTATTATTATGAATATTTTGTATTCTTACCATGTTACAATTATGTAATGGTGTAACTTTATATGGCATGATTTGATATATTTACATATGAATAGGAATTTTTGTTCCGTGTATAACATCTGGTAATCATATGGTTTTTCAGCAGGTGGCACTGCCCTTTCGTTCTATCGTGGCCGGTTCTTCCTCCCTTTTTCTGCTTTGGTTTTAGGTCGGGGCATTAGGCACGTCTGGGAGCGGGTGGCGGGTTAACTCCTAAGCCCCCATCTGTCTCTATCCCCCCCAGGTGAATATACACCTGGGGGAGACGACTGGATGTCCGCCGGTTGGTTGGAGGTCCTGCGCATGCACCGTTTACACAGACGGGGACGCGGAAGTGACGCCAGGAGAGCTGGGCGGCTCTGTCACTTCCACGTACCGCATCCTCATTTAGGCCGGGGATGCGGCAGTGTACGGAGTCATGGAGGCCCGCTGCCGCGTATCCCCGGTCATCTGCATGCACAGGTAGGACAAATCTTCACCCTTAAACATATGGCAATGCGTAGTCCCTGCAGGGGCTGAAAGTGAGGGCTGAGTAGATCATATGGAGAGGAGGAGGAGAGCCACACTGTATTAGATGGCCTCTCTCCCTCTCCCCCTCCCTATAGACACGTTATATGTATGTGACTACCACACCGAATTGAGAGCCTTAATAGTGTTAGGGGAGGGTTAAGGTTGCCGTATGTTTTAATTTCTGGGGGGATTTGACTGCACATTTATTAACGTGAGGCTATGGAAATTGATTCTAATAGGGGGCATATACCATATTTTGGTTCGCAGACCTAAATGGTAAATATAATCAAATCAGTGATTGAAGGACAACTGGATGCCCGCCTATATCGTAGAGGGGTGGACCTGGTACCACAACTCTGTGCAGAGAAAGCGGAGGGAGATTGGCCCCCTGGGATGAATTGATGCGGTGCTGCCATGCTGGAATACTAAAGAAAGATAGGTGAGCACATGTTACATAAGTTTATAAAATGATCATTGTATAAAAGAGGTATAATATCTAAAGATGTTGTTTATATTCTGATTGATAGAGGAAAATAGGGATGACTGTATCCTGATGAAGCAATGGAGATTGCGAAACGTCGATAAAAATCACTCTTCTCGTCCTATCCCTGATGTGATACAAGTATAGATACTACACATACTGTATATGGGATATATATTATCTGTCAATGAGGAATATGTTTTAAAACTTGTATTTACATATTAATAAAACAAATATATTTTAAACAATTGTTGCTATGTGCTCACTGGGACCTATCACGAATCCAGTAAAATCCTATTGGTTTTATTTAGATGGCCTCAGTCATCTACGTACAATTATTTACAATATATATAGTATCTCACAAAAGTGAGTACACCCCTCATATTTTAGTAAATATTTTATTCTGTCTTTTCATGTGACAACACTGAAGAAATGACACTTTGCTGCAATGTAAAGAAGAGAGTGTACAGCTTGTATAACAGTGTATATTTTCTGTCCCCTGAAAATAACTCAACACACAGCCATTAATGTCTAAACTGCTGGCAACAAAAGTGAGTACACCTCTATGTGAAAATGTCCAAATTAGGCCCATTTAACCATTTTCCCTCCCCGGTGACTCATTAGTGTTACAAGGTCTCAGGTGTGAATGGGGAGCAGGTGTGTTAAATTTGGTGCTATTGCTCTCACTCTCTCATACTGGTCACTGGAAGTTCAACTCTCTGAGGATCTGAAAAAAAGAATTGCTGCTCTACATAAAGATGGCCTAGGTTATAAGAAGATTAGTAAGACCCTGAAACTGAGCTGCAGCATGGAGGCCAAGACCATACAGCAGTTTAACAGGACAGGTTCCACTCAGAACAGGCCTCGCTATGGCTGACCAAAGAAATTGAGGACACGTGCTCAGCGTCATATCCAGGTTGTCTTTGGGAAATAGACGTATGAGTGCTGCCAGCATTGCTGCAGAGGTTGAAGAGATGGGGGTCAGCCTGTCAGTGCTCAAACCATACACCGCACACTGCATCAAATTGGTCTGCATGGCTGTCTTCCCAGAAGCAAGCCTCCTCTAAAGATTATGCGCAAGAAAGCCTGCAAATAGTTTGCTGAAGACAAGAAGACTAAGTACATGGAATACTGGAACCATGTCCTTTGGTCTGATGAGACCAAGATATACTTATTTGGTTCAGATGGTGTCAACCGTGTGTGCCGGAAACCAGGTGAGGAGTACAAAGACAAGTGTGTCATGTCTACAGTCAAGAATGGTGGTGGCAGTGTCATGGTCTGGGGCTGCATGAGTGCTGCCGGCACTGGGGAGCTACAGTTCATTGAGGGAACCATGCATGCCAATATGTACTATAAAATACTGAAGCAGAGCATGATCCCCTCCCTTTCGGAGACTGGGCCGGAGGGCAGTATTCCAACATGATAACGACCCCAAACACACCTCCAAGACGACCACAGCCTTGCTAAAGAAGCTAAGGGTAAAGGTGATGGACTGGCCAAGCATGTCTCCAGACCTAAACCCTATTGAGCATCTGTGGAGCATCCTCAAATGGAAGATGGAGGAGCACAAGGTCTCTAACATCCACCAGCTCCATGATGTCATCATGGAGGGGTGGAAGAGGACTCCAGTGGCAACCTGTGAAGCTTTGGTGAACTCCATGCCCAAGAGAGTTAAGGCAGTGCTGGAAAATAGTGGTGGCCACACAAAATATTGACACTTTGGGCCTAATGTGGACATTTTCATTTAGGGGTGTACTCATTTTGTTGCCAGGGGTTTAGACATTAATGGCTGTGTGTTGAGTTATTTTGAGGAGGCAGCAAATTTACACTGTTATACAAGCTGTACACTCACTACTTTGCATTGTAGAAAAGTGTCATTTCTCTTTCCTTCATTGACGGACACATCGACTCATCTTGACTCTTGGGTTATGCTGCCACCTTCAGGAGTGGACTAGGCAGAACAGCAGTTTATCAAAAACAGACACAGCCCCTCCCAGGGAGCAGTCCTCGCTGATAGTAACCCTCCACCCTGCAACAGCCAGCTCCATTTTTTCTGCCTAGTGCAAGGAACTGGCTCCCTGCTGGGACCTGTGGTTTCTCTGTCTTCAGTTCCACTTCTGCTGTGTTTTCGCGATGAAGACCGCAATCAACTGCTGGGCTGGGCAACAGGCTGGATAATATAGAACCTGGTAGTCTCCCCAGCCCAGCCAGCAAGCGCGCGCAGACCTTAGCTCCGCGCTGGGTCGGCCGATACAGGTTCCGAACCAGACGGGCGGCCGGTGGGTTAAATGCCTCGCAGGAGCACATATGACCGGACGAGTGGGTCCGAGTCACAGTGTTACCATGGCCAACAGCTCCCCCCAGAATGGACGGGAAGGCAGATCTGTCTTGGGTGGGATACCCACTGCCTCCCGACTGGACGGGTAAGTAGGCCTGCTGGGGTATGAGGGAGCAGGCGGGTACGCTCCTGGGGTATTAGGCTGGTGTGCTTGTTCTCTCCCCTCCTTCTCTTCACCCACCCTCCTCCGGTCTTGCTGCGCTGTCGCTAGGTCCCTTCTGGGGTTCCCCTTGTGGTGTCCGGGGGTTTCAGCTGCACCCCCTCACCCTCCTGCCTCGTGCTGCATTGCCGCCATTACGTGCGGCTGGTGTGGCCGCCAATTTGCGTTAGCCGCGATCGGTGGCCATTTTGCCGTAGTTGTGGCCACTACCTAATGGGTCTGGCGGCCATTTTCTCATAGCCTGTGCATATGAGCTAGCTCCTGTGGATGGGAGGGGCTGTCCCTGAGCTGATTTTGGCACTGGTCTCCCCTCAGGATGTTCCTGGAGAAGTGGCACAGCAGCACGGGCAAGCAGGCAAGGCAGCGGCAATGGTGAGCAGCAGCAGGCATGGCCTCCTCTCTTTTTGGATAGTGGGGCCGGCAGGTGGTGAGTCCTCCTGGGGTTATTCGCCTGACCTGCGCAGCGCTTGGGGTGGGGGGGTGTCTGATCTGCCTGGTACCTAGGCCTCTGTATAGGTGGTGTGTTTCCAGGGGGGGAGATGCAATGGCATCTGATGTTGGTGCTTCCCCACCAGACCTCTCCATGGTTGCGGTCAGCGCCTCAGGGACTGTGGTCCCCCTTGACGCTCTGTCGGCGGTCCTGGAGTCCTTTGTCTCCCAGGTAAAGATGGCATGTAGGCGTAAGGTGCTTAAGAAGCAGCCCCTACCCCCCCTACTCTGGAGAGGACTCTGACCCTGAAGGGGGCTCCACCATGACGGGGAACCCCCATGAGCTGTCAGATGGCGAGGCTCTGCATTCCTCTGATAGCAAGGAGGAATCTTCGGCGACCACTGCTGCACACGAGAAGGCACTAGTAGGCCCCCTGATTACAGTGGTGCGCGATACTCTGAAGCTGGTAGAGGCAGCTGGAGCATCGCAGGAGGTGACCATCCCCTTTGGGTCACATAAACCGGCTTGTGCGGCTAAGGCTTTCCCTTATTTGCCCTACTTTAATACGTTTGTCTACAGAGAATCGGAACAGCCTCAAAGTTCCTTCCCCATACCAAGGCGGTTCTATGTGCGCTGTCCTTTTGAGGACAGCCTGGTAAAGAAATGGGCGTGACCTCCAGTGGTTGATCCCCCCCAGTGTCTCGCTTGAATAAGGCGACCACGATTCCGGTGGAGGGCACACCGTCTTTCAAGGACCCAGAAAGCTGAGACTGTGGCCAGATTCATGTTTGTTCTGGCAGGGTCAGCTCTGCGGCCTGTATTGGCCTCTGCTCTGGTGTCGCAAATGCTATTGCATCTCGAATTGAGCAATGTAAAGGTTCCTCCCGCCTGTGTGGAGCTCGCTGACCAGCTCGTCCAAGGGCTTAAATATCTGTGTGACGCAGCCCTGGATACGACCCCCTGTTATCCAAATTGTCTGCGTCTTCTGTGGTTGTCAGGTGGTTGCTCTGGCTGAAATGTTGGTCGGCGGACCAAACATCTAAGAAGGCCCTGGCGGACTTGCCTTTGCAGGGTGGGCGGCTCTTTGGAGCCACCCTGGATGAGATTGTAAAAGGATCTCACCAGTGGGAAGAGCACTTTTCTTCCGGAGGCTAAGAGGAGTAAGGAGTCCCGTCATAGGCTGGGCCCCTCCTTTTCTGCCCAGAAGAGGCTTTTCGTACGTCCTGCTTATCAGGCAAGGCCTCCCAGCCCGCCAAGGCTCCCGCGGGTGGACAGAAGCATCCCTGGCAGCGCAAGCGTGACAAGCCTGAGGACAAGTTCTCCTCAGTATGAAGGGTTGCCCCCACCCGTCCTTCGGGTGGGGTGGACGTCTCCATGGGTTTGCGAACCAGTGGACTTCCCGCATTTCAGACCACTGGGCGCACGAGTTGATTTTGTCAGGGTACAAAATAGAATTTGGTTCCCACCCTCGAGACAGGTTCTTTGCCTCAAATATGCGGCTCCCCCCGGGCAGGCTGCAGGCCTTGCTGGGGGCTGTACAGGACCTACTTCGCCAGGGGGTCGTGGTTCCTGTCCCGGCCTTGGAACGATTTTGGGGGTTTTATTCCAACCTGTTTGTGGTTCCGAAAAAGGACGGGGTCCGGCCGATACTTGACCTAAAAGCCCTCAACTGTTTTGTACATGTACGAAAGTTCAGGACGGAGTCCGTCCGCTCTGTGGTGACAGCACTTCACCAGGACGATTTCCTGGCCTCCCTCGACATCAAGGATGCGCATCTGCATATTCCCATATGCGCTCAGCACCAGCGCTTCCTGCACATTCAGTGCATTGTAAGTCATGATTCATGACTTACAATGCAGGACCAATAAGTCACCAGGAGTGGAGTTGTTGGTTGAAGCTGCCGGTCTTCATAGAGCCTTGCTCAGCCTCTGTGCACCTCAGCATCAAACAGAACAAGAGGAATGTCTAGTCATGACAATTTCTGTACAATAACTGCTTTTCAATGAATGCCATCTTAAATCGCCTGATTTTATAATTGCATTTTGAACTTTTTTTGACAGATAATAAAGATTTATGTTAGTGAAGCTGGTCAGTTCCAAAAACCAGGGACATTTCTATGGCTCACCTTGTGTCAGGGGTTAGTGGAGGATTTCCAACATACCTATTATAAAATAAGGAATTAGGATGGAACTTGATGGGACATGAAAACCCACATAATACCAGTCTGTGCTGGGTTCCTGTGCAGACCTGACAGCTAATGTAGTTCTTTACCTTTAGGATTTAATGGATCAAGGAGCCAGCAATATTTTATTGAGAATTAGGACTGACAGTTGAGTTATACTGTACATTGTGTACAGAGTGGGTGGAGTCTATAAGGGGTGTGGCTTCTAAGAAGTGGGAGGGACCAACACGGAAGGGCGGGGTCTGGTGCCCCACCATCTTAAAACTTCACCAGCCGCCACTGGTACGGATGGTGGTGGATGTCTCCTGGTGGCTCCCGCTTCACGAGGATCTACTGTCTCAGGGGCCCATCTTGCATCCTGCTTTACCCTCTCTGGCTTTAACGGCCTGGCTATTGAATGCCAGGTGTTGAAGGATCGGGGTGTCTCGGACTCGGTGATCCCCACCATGCTGAAAGCACGTAAGGCCACTTCCCGGAAGATATACCACCGCATCTGGAAGGCTTACATCTCCTGGTGTGAGAATGGGGGGTGGAATCCCTGCTCTTTTTTGGTATCTAGGGTTCTGGCCTTTCTGCAGAGGGGTCTCGATCAAAAGCTGGCATTAAGCACGATCAAGGGTTAGATTTCTGCTCTGGCGATCTTTTTTCAGCACCAATTGGCAACGCATTCTTTGGTCCGTACCTTCGTAGAGGGGGTTCGACATGTCGCCCCCCCAAGTATGGTGCCTCTGGCACCATGGGACCTTAATCTGGTCCTCTCGGTGCTTCAGAAGCCGCCATTTGAGAATATCAGGGAGATCTTGCTGCAGTTGCTTTCGCAAAAAGTGGCTTTCCTGGTGACTATCACATCCGCTCGGTGGGTGTCAGAGTTGGCGGCTCTGTCCTGTAGGTCTCCATATCTGGTCCTACATATGCATAAGGCGGTTTTGCGCCCGTCACCTTCTTTCGTTCCGAAGGTGGTGTCTTCTTTTCATATCAATGTGGACATTGTCCTTCCTTCCCTATGTCCGCACCCATCTCATCCTAGGAAGATTGCTCTGCACGCGCTGGATGTTGTTCGGGCTCTGTGGGTGTACCAGGCGACCGCGGCCTCCTTTCGGAGGTCGGATGCAATGTTTGTGGTGGTGGATGGTCCATGCAAAGGCCTGGAGCCCTCGTCGGCCACTATTTCACGTTGGATTAGACAAACTGTGACACAAGCCTATGCTGTTAGGGGTCTCCTTTCCCACTCACAGTTCACTCTACCAAGGCGATTAGCACTTCCTGGACTTTCCGACATCAGGCGTCTGTGTCTCAAGTGTGCAAGGCGGCTAATTGGTCTTCCATGCACACCTTTTCAAAGTTTTACAAACTTGATATTTTGACATCTTCGGATGCTGCCTTTGACCGCAAAGTTTTGCAAGCGGCCGTGTGAGGTGTATTTTCTGGTTCCTCACAGAGGGTTCTGTTGGGTGAAGTTTTGTTGTTTTGTTTACCCACCCCTCGTTTTGACATTGCTTTGGGAAGTCCCAAGAGTCAAGATGAGCTGCTGTGTCCGTCAGTGAACGAAAGAGAAAACTGGATTTTTTTCTACTTACCTTAAAATCCCTTTCTCTTAATTCATTGACGGACACAGCCCCCACCCATCCTTTTTAAGTTTGTACTGCTTGTTACGAACTGAGCTGGCTGTTGCAGGGTGGAGGGTTACTATCAACGAGGACTGCCCCCTGGGAGGGGCTGTGTCTGTTTTTTTGATAAACTGCTGTTCTGCCTAGTCCACTCCTAAAGGTGGCAGCATAACGCAAGAGTCAAGATGAGCTGCTGTGTCCATCAATGAACTCAGAGAAAGGGATTTTACGGTAAGTAGAAAAAATCCAGCTTTCTTCAGTGTTGTTACATGAAAAGATAGAATAAAATATTTGCAAAAATGTGAGGGGTGTAGTCACTTTTGTGAGATACTGCGTGTGTGTGTGTGTGTGTATATATATATATATATATAT
>BLSH010276318.1:91832-102548 GCA_018402905.1 Glandirana rugosa | reverse complement strand
GGTGAATAGAGCCACAGGGGTGCTGGGAGGTGTGGGGGGGGTGAATAGAGCCACAGGGGTGCTGGTTGGGGGGAGTGAATAGAGCCACAGGGGTGCTGGATGGGGGTGAATAGAGCCACAGGGGTTCTGGATGGGGGGTGAATAGAGGGGTGAATAGAGCCACAGGGGTGCTGGATGGGGGGTGAATAGAGCCACAGGGGTGCTGGATGGGGGGAGGTGAATAGAGCCACAGGTGTGCTGGATGAGGAGGGGATTGAAAGCATAGGTGTGGTGGGGCGGCATTGGAGGAGAAGGTCTGCTGGGGGTATATTGGTGGCAGAATAGTGCTGGGTGGGTACAGAGGTCTGATGAGGGGGCATCTGTGAATGGGGGAGAGCTTCATACAAGACCTAAAGGCTATTAACCCCTGCAATAGAAGTTCAAGGACTAGTAGAAGATGGAGCATTCCTGCACAGAAGAGTTTCTAGGATCCAGCTGCTTGGGATAACCTTCACTACTGGTAAGTAAGCTCACTAAAGCTATAGAGATTTTTTTTAGCTAAACTTCATCTTTAAGATGTTAGAAAAGTCCAGTATATTTTCTTTTTTAGTGCCCCCCTGCAAGTACACAGCATATTAGCACATTATGGCAGACTTACCTCTGACATACTGCTCACTGACTGCCCCCGACATAAGGTTAAGTACAGTAACATATAGATAACGTACAGTGTTAGTGCCAGTGTATAGAATGGTCTGTATATGATGTAAAGTACGGTGCCAGCAGGGTACAGACTGGTCTTATACCCTGACACTGTGCTGTACATCATATACAGACCAGTGTATATAACATACAGTATGGTGCTGGGGGTTTTCAAAATGCACCTTCGCCTAAGTAGACAAAAATCATTGCACCAGCCCTGCCCACAACCCTGGCCTATGGTTTAACCTCTTCCCGACCGCGCCATAGCCGAATGACGGCTACAGCGCGGCCCTAAAATGCCAGGAGGCCGTCAACAGACATCCTCCCATTCAGCTCGTGCTGGGCACGCTCCCCTCGGCACCAGCATGAGCGTGCCCACGGGTCCGGCGGACCCGATGTCCGCCGGAGACCCGCGATCTCATTACAGAGAGGAGGAACGGGGAACCGCCAAAGTAAACACGGCGGTTCACCGTTCTGTGAGGGGGGGCATGACAGATCTACTGATCCCTGTCACTGGGATCAGTTAGATCTGTCATGTCCCTGCCAACCCCACTCCTCCACAGTTAGAACACACCCAGGGAACACTTTTAACCCCTTCACTGCCCCCTGCAGGTTAACCCCTTCACTGCCAATGACATTTATACAGTAATCAGTGGACATTTACATTTCTGATCGCTGTATAAATGTCATTGGTCCCAAAAAAAGTGTCAAAAACGTCCGACATGTCCGCCCCAATATCGCAGTCCCGATAAAAATCGCAGATCGCTGCCATTACCAGTAAAAAAAAAAAAATAATAAAAATGTCCATAGTTTGTAGTCACTATAACTTTTGCGCAACCCAATCAATAAACGCAGATTGCGATTTTTTGTACCAAAAATATGTAGAAGAATATATATCGGCCAAAACCGATGAATAAATTTGTTTTTTTATTTTTGGATATTTATTATAGCAAAAAGTAAAAAATATTGTTCTTTTTTCAAAATTGTCACTCTTTTTTTGTTTATAGCGGCGATCAGAAATGATGCAGAGGGGATCAAATACCACCAGAAGAAAGCTCTATTTGTGGGAAAAAAAGGACGCCAATTTTGTTTGGGTACAACGTCGCACGACCGCGCAATTGTCATTCAAAGAGCGACATCGCTGAAAACTGAAAATTGGTCCGGGCAGGAGGGGGGTTTAAGTGCCCAGTAAGGAAGTGGTTAATAAGGGGGCCCCCAGATCCTGACCCCCCTCATGTGAATGGGTATTTCACTTTAAGCATTATTAAAATCACTGCTCCTGAAAATACGATCAATTTTAAAACCTTTTTGCATTGATACATGTCCCCTGGGGCAGAACCCGGGTCACCATACACTTTTTATGTCAATAACTTGCATATGAGCACTTTTGATTTTTCATGTTCGAGTCCCATTGATTTTAATGGAGTTTGCTTGTTTGCACAGGACCCATTTCCTGATTGTCCGGGAGGAGACTCGGGAAGACAATAGTGAATATCAATTTGATATTGTCACACAACTGGGTGGGCTCAGGGCACAGTGCTCTGCTCCCTGAGCCCACCCTTTTTTTAAGACAATTAGATCCTCAGGCTCTAATCAGGTGCTTCTAAATAAAAAACCCATTTGAATCCATACGTCCGGCGCCCTGCATGTAGATTAGGGGCCGGGCGCATGGATTAGGGTGGCGGCGCTCCTGAGCCCGGTATGGACAGGCCGCCACTGGACAGGACTATGTTGTGTGGCAGATCTGTGTAAATGGTAGGACTAAATGGACAGAAATATAAACCCTTTGGTGGGTAAAGCAGCTATCATATATGTTTTTCATCTGTCTCTTCAACTGTTTGCCTAAAGTTCAGTTTTAAGCCAAAAGCGATAATAAACTAATTTCCACGTTGTGGCTCGTAAAAAACTCTGTTGATGTTTGGGACAGATTTGGCGAACCAACACGAGTCCAAACATGGTCACAATTGATTCACACCACTTATATTTGAATATGACTTATAGACTTTCAGGGTGTTACAGAAGAAGATTAAGAATACTTATACATAATCCCTGTTTTGGGTATAATTTCATAGTATAACATTGTTACGGACTAATTGTGATGAATCACTTAGGTGAGATGAATGGTAAGGTACACTGTTCATAAACAAAATTTGCAAACTGCAGATTATTTCATCTATAGTAGAGTATGTCATTAATCATACATAAAACCTCTTAAAATATGTTATAGTAGAACATTCTCAGACCCCACCTTGTGTATAGGAGGATCCCTTTCTCTTACTTATAAAAGGACAAGTCTATCCAAACATCAGCTTTCCATCATAATATCCCATCTCTTCTAACACAATGACTTTCTTCGCCGTAGGATTATTTTCACTGAGTGCTATGTTGACTATTTCAGGAGGTAAGTTATACATTTTTCAAGGGTACCTAAAACTATATTTTATGCACGTGGATAATTTGTTAATTTTGCTTCATTAATTTGTGCCTCCGTTCTGTCCCACAATGATACAATAAAGAAGTCATTTACTTTACACGGATGAACTCTGCAATTATTTGCTCAATTTACATTGTAGAGAGTGACACCAGAATTTAGTTCTGCAAAGCCATAAAAATTTGAACACACCTAGGAATTCTGATAGGTATATTTTAACAATGAAGATCCTAAATTATATAAGAAGTCAGAATGTTATGTTGGTTATAGGTGAATTTTAATGCTTACTATGATTTATTGTTTAACTAACTGCATCATTTAGGTTTCCCCTACTGTGTATGCCCAGGCATTAACCTCCATCTTACTGTCTAGTGCATGTCCCAATATATTATTTTTCTTTTAACCTTGTTCCAATAGCAAAAAAGCAGCTGTGACATCATCTCCAGGTTTGTAACATTTTTGCAGGGATAGCTGCTGGAGGATCAATTTTCTAATGACATAGACATGCATCTCCCAGGACTACACCTCCCAGTCCCAAGAACCTGTTCCCCACATATGCTGTGTGGCAGGTGCTTTAAAATAAAGGCAGTAGCAGCTTCTCTTCGCCCTGGCCATTGACCCCCTGTCCCAGTTAATCTGCGATAACCCTAACATCAAGGGACTGGAGGTCGGTGGTCATTATCACAAATTGTGTCTGTTTGCAGACGACGTTCTACGCTTCATGTCATCTCCACTGACCTCCGCGCCCAACCTCCTTAAACTCCTGGAAAACTTTGGCCAAATCTCTGGCCTACAAGTCAACCCCACGAAGTCCAAAGCCCTAAACATCCCCATTCCTACTGCTGACCTAACACACCTACAAATCTCCCTCCCTTTCCCTCGGGATATCACATATTTAGGTATCAAGCTCACAGCTAACCTATCAGACCTTTACTCAGCCAACTATTCCCCAATGCTTTCGCACCTCACCAACCTTCTCGCCAAGTGGTCTCCTCTCCCACTAGCCTGGATGGGCAGAATAGTCACAGTAAAAATGACGAATCTCCAAATATGTTCCTCACTACCCTCCCACCTGCTTTAGAGGTTGTCCTACTCAAGGGGACTTCATCCATATTTGGACCAAATTGTTCAATATGCTCTCCACCCTCTTTGATACAACTCTACAACCTGACCCAGCTATAGCACTCCTAAACCTCAAAGCACCAAACTTATCCCAACGTCAGTTTAAACTCCTCTTGCAGGTCACAACAGCAGCCAAACAGATCATCGCCAAATCCTGGAAAACTTCTAGCCTATGTGTCCTAGCGGTCAAAAATAAAATTACACAAGCGATGATCCACTCAAAAATCAAGGCGATCATCACAGATAAAGTCACCAAATACAAAACTCTTTGGTCCCCTTGGGTGACAAACTTCCTCCCACCCAATTTTGATGTATCCCTTTTACTCCCATAAGATGCAGCTCATCTAAAGGATTTTTTTATCCAGCCTACTTGATACAACCTAGCAACACCTGGGGCCCCATACCATTCCATACCCCGCCCACTCTTCCCCACCCTATTCCCCTACTATTCTCCCCTGCCCCCCTTTCTACCCCATTTTCCTCTCTAGATATCCTACCTCCCCTTTTCCAGTAGCAGCTCGATACCCTGCTAATCATTTCCGCAGTTGAACATATCACCAGGTCAAGCTTACAGCACCGCTAAACTTTAAGTATATGTTTACATGCCACATGACTTTTCTGCTGCTAACGAAAGAAGAATACACGTTCGTTTACTAGCCCCTAGGGAGTTCACCCCTAGACTGAATTAATGCCTTGCCCCTCCCTGAGGGCACAATCTTCTCCCAGCATTCTGACACTGTCTGTTCGATTGATTCTCCTGTAGGTCCAATTCATACTTAGCCACTTGCTTGCCTACACCTTACACCACACGTGTATGCGCACTAGTCTATCTCCAGAAAACTTTCACAATCCCCGGTGGGACGTATCGCCCATTTGCCTTTAGTAAATCACCCCCTTCATGTTCTCAGCCCAAACAGGAAGCTAGGCACACACTGGATTTCTGCCAGGTTTACACATATTTTATTCTATTTAAAGTGTTTTTAAGAGGAATAAAATATAAGAAAATGTATGCTTTGCAGAGAAGCACACCTTATGGGGGAGATTTACTAAAACTGGTGCACACAGATTCTGGTGCAGCAGTGCATAGTAACCAATCAGCTTCTATGCTTTATTGTCAAAGCTTACTTGAACAAGCTGAAGTTAGAAGCTGATTGGTTACTATGAACAGCTTCACCAGATGCTGTGTGCACCAGTTTTAATAAATTCCACCATCTGTGCTTTGGATCTCTCCACTGTACTTAATAGTATGTTAAAGGACATGTTCTTCTTTGGGAACATGTTACATGTTCCATCCATTTTAGGGTGGAACATGTAACATGTTCCCACTCCTGCAGCCTCCTACCAATCTGCCTTCTAACTGTGACAGTGGGTTGGGGATCTTCTCCCCACACCCGCTGCCACAATTTGAAAAGGACGCGACTGTTCGGGGCTCCGCCCACACTGCCACATCATTAAATCACAGAGTTCTATAAATTAATAAACTACAAGTACCAACAGTCTTTGCAGCTGATGACCTTTTACCTGCAAAAAAAGGTGTATTTATTTATCTTTTTAGAAAGGTGAACTTATTCTTTAAATGTTATTTCCTGACAGACTCCATGGCAGCATACGTATGGATTAATCCCGCCTCCTCTCCACTCCTATAGAATCCCACTCCCATAAATTTAGGCTCAGAGCCAGAGGCCGTGTTCCTTTTTTGTCCTCCTCCTGAAGACCAGAATGATTGAAGTCTTACCTTGGATAAAGTGTCCACAATTGAGGCCTGGTTGTTCGGCAAGCTGTGCCCCAGAAGACATGTGGCGTCTCCAGCAATTCCCAGCCATTGGCTGGTTGGAGAAGGGCGATAGCTGCAGTCCCATGTAAATCCCTGGCAGTCCTCAGTGGTGAGTGGGGTGAAAAGGGGTGATGGATGCGGTGCCATGTAAAATCTTCAGCAGCCCCAGCTATGAGCGGGGTGGAGAAGGGTGATGGATGCGGTCCCATGTAAATCCCTGGCAGTCCCCAGCTGTGAGTGGGATGATGGATGTGGCACCATGTGAAATCTCCAGCAGCCCCAGCTATGAGCGGGGAGGAGAAGGGTGATGGATGCGGTGCCTTGAAGAGCTCAAGCCTGGCCATTGGCAGGCGAAGCAGCAGTACGGCCTAATAGCCTAGCTAAGAGCAGGCGACCATAAACACCCTGAGCCCATGCAGCAACAACGTTCTGTATCCAGGCGTAATCATGGGGGATGCCGTGTGTGGTGATGTATACCTTTCTATCGCATACCCCATGGCAGCAGTTTGTGTTTATCTGTTTGTCTGTTTTCTTTTCCTGGCTTTAATGTCTTCCAGGCTGAGGTGACTGGAGCGCACCTGCGTTCCAAGCCACCACTCTCTCTAATGGCCTAGTGTCCCTGGGTTACTCCTGCCCAGGGACTCGGCGCATGTGCGCGGTGGGCAGCAGTGGCATCATTGCAAAGGAGAAATTCAATCAAAGGTCTGTACTGTTGATATTGGGTTTTTTTCTGTGGACAGCTTGCAGCAGCTTCCAATGCTGTGCGCAATCATCACAGGTACTGTATATGCTCTGCAATACAACCTTGTGTGTTGTCTTGGTGTGATTGTATCACCTGTGCAGATTGGCTATCTGTGCAGTTCACACACCAGATGTGTTACTGCTCCCTTGTGGCCAGCCCTTGTGTAGCAAATTTGAGAGGGTGTTAACCCTTTTCTTTCCTTGCTTGCCTGGGCACACTTTTGGGTTTTTAGTCCTTTCCTTTCTACCCTATTTTGTGCTTTTTTTTCCCTTCTAGGTCAGATTGATAATACACGGCATGAGATCAGTAAGACCTCTTTAGGTCACAACATCAACTTTCTTCATCCAGATTTAGTCATCATAAGTCACTGTCAAGATCCAGCTTTCATAGCAGAAGCTCTGAATTCTCCTCTAGGCACCGCACTCACCGCTATGTCAGCCGCTCCAAGGAAGGAGCCTGATGGGGATACGGGATTCCGGTCCCAGAGGGCAGGTCTCTGTGTGAGCAATATTATGCCGGAGCGGTTGGAGAAAAGGATTTCCATCAAATTAAGTCTCTGGTGAGGCGCGGGGTGCAAGAACCGCTTAAAGAGTAGGGTATAAGCTACATGCAATGCCCACTAGCCATTATGGCGTGTTTCTCCCACTAGGATGGCTAGGAAGAGCGGGAACCATCCCAACCATGCCATCCATCTATAAGGACCTCAGACAGTGAGGCAGAGAGAGTCACTTTGCCTTTGTGGTGCCCTTTTGGTCAAAGCTATGAAGAGGGCATTTGTATGGGTAGAAACTGTAGAGTATCCTGCAAAGCAAGAGGAAGTTCTGTAAGCACCTTGGGTTCCGTTTCCTCCAGTGCGACTTGTCATGCATTCCAATCTATGCGACTTAAAGGTTCCTGCACTACCTCGGTGCGACTTTGATGCAGCTCTGACCCAGAGACTGTAAAGTTGGATCGGGGGCTGCACTTAGTCGCATCGGAGTTGCACTCCAGAGTCGCGTGACTTTGGGGCCGCAATAGCAGAGACGCATTCCTATTCTCCCCATTCCTAACGGGACTAGGGGACATCATTTTGGATGAGCAAGGTCACAAGATATACCTCCCTTCTGAGCAGGCCTTCTATCCATTCAGGGATAAGGATGTGAAGTCTCGAAAGGCTGCTTCTCTACTTGTTGAAGTTTGATAAGGCAAGCAAGCCAGTCGCTCTTCCCTGGAAGATGCAGTGATTGGGCTGAAAGTCGGCCTAGGCTCTAGTGGCCATGTTTATAGCGCTGAAAATGTGGAAGAAGAATGTGGGCGCAGTATTCAAAACCTTTCAGATGAAGCAACCAGAAACCTGGTAGTTCAGGAGCCAGAGCTGGCGGTAGGTTCCAGGACGAGGCTTCATTTGACATCATACACATTGTAGTAATGTTCTGGTTAGCTACGGCTAGGTAAATGCCATGGTTCTGGCCTTGGCTTGCGGATCCTGCCCCTAGCAGGCATGGTGGAAGATCCCCTTGAGGGAGCTTCATCGTTTGCAACGAGCTGAATAGCACCATAACCTGGGCCACAGTTGGGTTTTGCTTCAGGACTGGTGCTTGCTAGGCCGGAAGAATACGTGGTCTAGAAGACAATGTTCATTGTGTGCGGGGGTCGCACGCTTTACAGACCAGGTCAGGATTTTGGGAAGAGCTGGTGGAGAGGCCAGGTGTCCCCTCAAATGTCGGCTAAGTGAACCTGACCTCGGGTTTCCGAGAAGCCGAGTTGGGGTCTCGACTGTTGGAACTTTAAAACGGTTGTTTCAGGATATGAATGGGCCTTCGGATTTCCTCCTCAGCTCACTTTTGTTTTCCCAGATTTACCTTACTCCAAGGTAAAGAGGCAGATACTCTTGTATTATGTAAGATCTCTGGTGTCGCAAAGTGCTGCTGTGCCAGTCCCAGAAGGCAGAAGATTTCTGGGCATGCACTTGTCCCTCTTCATGGTCATAAAGAACGGCTTGCAGAGGCCAGCTATAGACCTCACACACCTAAAACATTTCTCATCTAAAAGGAGAAGTTTATGATTGGGATCCAGCCAGACGACTGGCTCATTTTGTAGACCTAAACATTAACTTGCATCGTTACCTGAATCTGAGTCAGTCTTCTTCTCACCTGCGCACCTTTCAGTATCTAAAATTATCGGCACTATGGTGTCTATGTAGCCAATGGTTAAGTGGACGCTCTGGAGAATGCGGCCCTTCCATAAGGGGTTTCCCCAGCAGTGGCCAGGAAGTAGAATGCAGGTCATCTACAAGGCCATTCCATTGCCCCATCTCCTGCTTCACAATAGCGTTTGATACCAGCGATACGAAACGGGGGATTTACTGCCTATCAGGGATAATGCAGGACAGGTGGGGCTGTCAGTTTCACAGGAGTGTGCAAACATTCTGAAATTACTGGCAGCCTTCTGCTCCCTACAAGTCAGTATGCCTTGGACTCAGAAGAATCTAACCGACATCTCATTGGTTTATGTCCCCGGAATCCTAAATGATTCTAACAGGCTTTCTTTCCAGAGTCCAACTGAAACGCAACAAATGGTCTCTACATGTGGTAGTTTTCACGCAGGTCCCTGGGGGTCAGTCCAAAATCAACCTGTCTGTCTTCCGATGTACCAAGAAGTTGGAAAAGTTTTCTACTGTTGGAAGTACAACAGTAACGTTGCTTGGTACTGTAAAATACATATATAAACTATAACTGTCTATACCAGTAGGTGGCACTGCAGTATTAGTGTGTATTCTGTTCTGTGGTATAATATTATTACAGAATGCACCTTCTGTATCTAGTGTGCGCTTGTATAGTTCCTGTTCCTATCTCCATGCTAGAAGACATGTTCTGCTATTTCTCCATGAAAGTAAAGTATTCTGTAAAGGATATCACTCAAAAAGTTCCAACGCATGATATCATGATATCTGCTAACATATACGCAGGGCTGGTATCTCCCAGGCTTCAGGACAGGGGCCTGACAGATTATTGGATATGCAGCGGGACCTATGCGATTCTCCCTGTTCTGGTCAACCTCGGGTTTTTGTGAAGATTCAAACAGAAGTCGTGGAGGTAGAGGCAGAGATGCCGTATTCGCCATGGCTCCCTGTGTTGGCATCAGCTACCGAAAGCCAGAGCCATTCCCCTCAGGCCAGACCTTCTGTCATGACCTAGGCTCAGACTTTGGAGTAAGCAGAGGCTTCCCAAATGGTACCTCCCTCTTGTTCTCGACTCCCTCGGGAACTGGAGCACAGTATTCTAAGATTGTCCCTACAAGACCTCTGTCAAATTCACCTTTCTCATGGCTATCACGTCGGCATATAAAGCCTCAAACTGAGGCATCGTCATGGAGAACCTTTCTTAAGACTCTTTCCAGAGTGAGTGGTGCTGTTGCCTATGCTCAACTCAAATCTCAAGGTGGCATCATTTCATGGTTACCAAGGAATTGTTCTGCTAACCTTTAGAGTACTAACATACAGTTGTGTTCAAAATTATTCAACCCCCAATGCTGTAAATGGTTTTAGGGAATTTAGTGTACATTTGTAATTGTATTCTGAATGAAATCCTACAAGGACTTCATTTAAGGGATTTTGGTAAATGTCGTAACCCCCAACTTATTAAAACTTGTGTTGACATACAATCATGAGATTTCCAATCGTCTTGTTAAGGAACCATTGGTACTTTACTACGGTGGAACTCTAAACTCAACTCGTATCCGTTGTCGTGGTGAGTGAGACCTTTCTCAGAATTCTTTCCAAGAGGTACTGCTACGGAGTCAAACTCCGAAATATACGGCTGCACTATCGGTACTCTTTCCACTTAAACTGTCTCCAGAACATCCCTGTTAGAATCTTATGACACGAGGTCAAGGGCTCCCTCAGCTCTTGTTCTCCCTCCATGGTAAACCCTTCGGAGACGAATGAGGTTTCAGACTCGGATCCAGTACTGTCTTCCAGACCGGACTCCC
>BLSH010276318.1:74805-90806 GCA_018402905.1 Glandirana rugosa | reverse complement strand
GGGGGTCAATCATGCTTTGGGGCTGTTTTGCTTCTGCAGGTACTGGGAAGCTTCAGCGTGTGCAAGGTACCATGAATTCTCTTCAGTACCAGGAGATATTGGATGACAATGTGATGCAGTCCGTCACAAACCTGAGGCTTGGAAGACGTTGGACCTTTCAACAGGACAATGATCCCAAGCATACCTCCAAGTCCACTAGAGCATGGTTGCAGATTAAAGGCTGGAACATTTTGAAGTGGCCATCGCAGTCACCAGACTTAAATCCGATTGAGAACCTCTGGTGGGGCTTAAAGAAAGCAGTTGCAGTGCGCAAGCCTAAGAATGTGACTGAACTGGAGGCTTTTGCCCATGATGAATGGGCGAAGATACCCGTAGATCGCTGCAAGACACTTGTGTCAAGCTATGCTTCACGTTTAAAAGCTGTTATAACTGTAAAAGGATGTTGTACTAAGTACTAAGATTGAATGTCACTTGGGGGTTGAATAAAACTGATAATGATGTGAGCTCAGAAAAGACATTTGTGGTTATTTCATTATAAATGTTATGTTATATTTGTCTGACCTACACGTGCCTCTTTGATTTAATTGTAAGCAGGATGACTGAATGATCATAATCAATGTCAAACCGACCAAAACAATCAATTTCAGTGGGGGTTGAATAATTTTGAACACAACTGTACATCCTTTAGACATGGGAGAGGTCATGTTGTGGAATCCTGAGTTTGGCTCTCAGCAATGCGATTTCTTTTTCAAATAAGTGATCTGACTTTTGCGCTACTATGAGTGACTTGGCAAGTGCAAAACAAATGTGAGCTATGTATAAGATGGCCTTTTCTTGGTTCTAGGAATCTCTCAGATATTATTATATCTGCAAGCTATAGCTTCCTTCAGGCTTTAGAATGCCTGGTTATTCTTTGCCTAAAGAACATGGGAAATGTGCCTCATCTAGGATGATGGTGGCACAGGTTGTCCGGGCCATCCAACAGGCTCAGAACTGAGCTCTGGAGGTGGTGACCACTCGCTCAACCAGAAGTGTGTCTACATCTCAGGCAGCTTCGCAGCATGTGGTTCCCAATATAGTCTGTAGGGCGGCCTTGCGGCCCTCAATCAATACATTTATGGCTCAGTATTATGCAGAGCATGCTTCGTTATCCTCTGTTTATTGTGGCTTGAAGGGCCTGTTTGTTGACGGTACGAATTAAAGCCTTTGGTTCAGCATTGCCCGCCCATGAGGTGTATGGCTAGTTAAATCCCATACGTATGCTGCCATGGAGTCTGTCAGGAAAACTGAAAATTTCCTATCAAATACTTACTGTAATTTTCCTTTCCTGATGGACTCCATGGCAGCAGGAGTTCCCACCCCAGTGTCAGGAGTAGGCTAGTTAAGGAACACTGAGCCTAAATTTATGGGAGTGGGGTCCTATAGGAGTGGAGAGGAGGCGGGGTTAACCCATACGTATGCTGCCATGGAGTCCATCAGGAAAGGAAAATTACTGTAAGTATTTGATAGGAAATTTTCAGGGTTTTTTTGTATCTTATACAGTATACTTGGAGAAAGGTTGAAAAATATTTATATGCTTGCATAAAAATCAAAACTGTTAAATAACAAAAAGCAAGTGATTACAGAATGAACATTACACTACAGAAAATAAAATAATAGTAAGAAGTATAATTAGGTTCTTGTTAATAAAAAAATATGTTTCTTTGTGTGCAGATTGTGTGTGTCTTGTGCTGGCATGCAGTGGATACCAGGGGTACCAGGCTAGCAGTACAGAGTCTTTGAAATTCCAATTCTAACCTCTTTATCCAGTTGACTAGTTTAAGAGGGGGACAGTCCTCCTCTCTTCGACACCATAGTTTGTAACTACAAGATCATATGAATCCAACTAAAAGTACATGTACCAATATATTTATATATGCAAAGTCCTTTCTTACATTAATGCCCTAATCAAGAAATATTACAGTGGAAAGATAACATTCATGCTTTATAAATGTATGATAAACGCTTTATTAAAGTGGTTCTGAAGGCTGAAGGTTTTTTACCTTACGTTGTGTAGTCTATGCACAAAGGTAAAAAAAGCAAAAAAAAAAGAGGATTACAGCTTTTCTAAACATAACCAAGCCTGCTTGTATACATCCCTAAACTCAACAAAGAAAAATAGAGAAAATCAGTAATTTAGGACCCTTCTGATTCCATAAATAATGTATATATGAATAATAACCTATAAACATAATAATTAGTAAGGCTTCTAACACAGTAGCCCTTAATGTGCATTGCATGCTGTTGTTAAACTGCCATCCAAACAAACATCTGGATACGCAAGTCACTATGATAATTGAAGTATGGGAATTTAACCAGTTGTCGACCGCCCGCCATGTCTTGATGTGGCAACTTGGCTCGATGTCACGAACCGCTGTCACTTGACGGTGGCTGTGAGATCGCGTATCGTGAGCACGTGCGCACCGCTTGTGCGCTCACTGTGTTTTACGGGGGAACAAGGGAGCGGATAGGGTGGACTCGATGTCCGACAGCTACCAGCGATTGCTCCCCCGCTAATGTAAACAAGTGGATCCCTGTTCTGTCAGAAGGGTAGGAATGTGATCAAAGGCTTGCTGTGTATGGGAGCTGCAATCACTCTCCTCCCCCAGTCAGCCCAGCCCCCACACAGTTAGTAACACATTCCAGGGTACACAGTTAACCCCTACAGCGCCCCCTAGTGTTAACTCCTTCCCTGCCCGCGACATTTATACAGTAATCAGTGCATTTTCATAGCACTGATCGCCGTATAAATGCCAATGGTCCCAAAAAAGTGTCAAAATTGTCCAACATGTCCGCCGCAATGTTGCAGTCCCACTAAAAATCGCAGATCACCGCCATTACTAGTAAAAAAATAAAAAAAATAAAAACCCCATAAATTAATTCTCATCGTTCGTAAACGCGGCAACTTTTGCGCAAACCAATCAATATACGCCGATTGCAATTTTTTTTTTTACCAAAAATATGAGGAAGAATATATATCAGCCAAAACCGATGAATAAATTTGTTTTTTTTTTATATTTTTTTAGGATATGTATTTTAGCAAAAAGTAAGAAATATTGGATTTTTTGCAAAATTGTAGCTCTTTTTTTGTTTTTAGCTGTGACCAGAAATGATGCAGAGGTGATCAAATACCACCAAAAGAAAGCTCTATTTGTGGAAAAAAAAGGACGTCAATTTAATTTGGGTACAACGTCACAGCTAAAGCTACGCAGTGCCGAATCGCTCTGGTCCTAAAGGGGGAAATCCTTTCAGGGCTGAAGTGGTTAAAAAAAAATAAACATACATATTCACCTTGGTGTGATGCTGCAGCTGTCCCACATCGGCTGTAATCCTGAAAAATGAGCGATCACATAACCACTGATTGCTCAGTTTTCGGTCTGCTCAGAGCGGAGAGAAGTCACCACTCTCTGCTCTGCCCCTCAAGTGCTCACTGGAGCTCCGGGTTGGAGAGGGAGGGAGAGCGCAGTTGGCTTCGCTGAGAGCCAGAGCAAGCTGTCAATCAGGCAGGTGGGTGGATCCCAACAGTATGGTCGGGATCCTTCCAGAGTCTGGAGCGGCTCTGTGACGTCGGCTGACAGCTGACTCTGGATCACAGATATCCAAAGGTAAGTACACTCCTCTGACCCAGAAGAGACGTGTGACCAAAAAAACCTTTGGCCATACTTCTCTTTTAAAATCAAGTCATCTTATATTAATTGTAAAACTGTTTATGAAGTATAATATATGTTGACATAAATCTTACATGTTGTCACCAGTATTTTACATCAATCGCTCACTTCTATATTTTTTTATTTTAGTGGCATCTTTATATTGCTATTCATGCACTGACGTGAAAAACAACACTCTATGCAACCAACAGCCACCAGTGATCTGCAACTCCTCTAGCCTGTGTTTTACACAAATAGACAAAGCAGTACGTAAGTATATGACTTCTTTGGGTGTGTCTCCTACAATACACTGGGGTCAATATAATTGTTCATTTTCTAATGTTTGTTGCAATACGGAATGCTTAGTGCCTAATATACTGCAAATAAGTGATGCAAATCTGTGTTCACTTCTGACATCCAATCATTTGCAAGGGCAGCTGTTTTTGTATTTGATTGTCTGCTTATTTTCTCTTCATTTCACACACTTCCAGACCACCCTATAGCAGATATACTGCTACAGGGCAGCCCTCCTGTGCAGGATCACATATATATTTCACATATACATTTTCACACTGGCTGCTGGCAGGCCGGTTCTGCTGTGATTAATCACAGCAGAAGCTGATCTGTGGTGCCTGGTGCTGAATGTCTGCCGGCACCTGCCGATCATCGGTAAAACACACATGACGGAGATCTGCCTATGTAAACAAGGCAGATCTCTTTTCTGACAGGGGAGAAGGGATGGACTTTGTGTCCCTGGGAATAAAATCCATCTCTTCCCCTAGTAAAAGCAGCATAGACAGTACACACAAACACTGGCTAGGCACACAGTTAACCTTTTGATTGCCCTAGATGTTTAACCCCTTCCCAGCCAGAATTATTAGTACAGTGAGTGCATATTTTCAGCACTGATCACTGTATTAGTGTCACTGGTTCCTGTCGGTGTCAAAAGTGTTAGTTACCGTAATATCGCAGTCCCGCTATAAGTCACTAATTGCCGCCATTACTAGTATAAAAAAATATTTGTGGGGAAAAAATTACATAAATTTTATTTGGGTACAGCGTTGCATGACTGCGCAATTGTCAGTTAAAGTAACGCACTGCCATATCGCAAAAAACTGCCTGGTAATAAAGGGGACTAAATCTTCCAGAGGTCAAGTGGTTACATTTAGTTATACTTAAGGTGGTTTTCCATTTATCTTTCATTGAAAAAGCAGGCAATCCCTTCACGTGGGTAATGTTCATATTTAGAAGACACCTTAGAGCCTTACTGTCTCTCTAGGTTGCACATTGAGAGAAAAATATACACAGAGTCAACTTTGATACATTCATGTAGATAGCATTTAGTAAGAAAATGGGCATGTCTGATCTGTTGATTTTTCTTTCCTTGTATATGAATACTAGTATGCAATCTTTTGTCCAAAGGCTTTTTGTCCAGAATGTTTAAAAGTATGTAAATACTACAACTAATAACGTCTGCTTTTATATGATGTGTCATGCACTCACACTCCAAGGAAACCTATCATGATAAACATTTAGGCTGAAGTCAGGAACATAAGTAGAAATCACAGGGCCAGATTGCAAAATTGCCATCTAACCAAAAAAAAACAAAAGAAAAAACTGTGAAACATATGGCCCTGAATTACCTATGTATACACAAAGATGCCTGAAGCTAATCCCTCTACATCCATCCACAAATACCATTTTCAGAGCCCCTTGCAGCCTACAACAGACTTCCTTTGCAGCTAGCTATCTATATACCCCCATGCAACTTTCCATAGGCAACTTGCAGCCATCTACTGATCCCCTTTACAACCATCCAATAACCTTCTTGCATCCATCAAGACCCCCTTTGCAGTCATCCATATTCAAATTTGCACAAATCTATAAACCCCCTTTGTGGTCATTAATAGTCCTATTTTCACCCATCCACGGTGGATGGGTCCCCCACTGCAAGTGGGGTTATGAATGGCTACAAAGTATGAATGCTTTATAGCCATTTATAGCCCCACTTGCAGCCATCTACAGACAGGCTTTGTAGTCATCCATTGCCCGGCTTGCACCTGGCTTTCCACATAACCCCCTATGTAGTCATTCATAGTCCCAGTTCCAACCATCAACAGACCCTTTTTGTATTCATCCATAACCCCATCTACAGCTATGCACAGACTCGCTTTGTAATCACCCATAGACACACTTGCAGCCATCTACAGACAGGCTTTGTAGTCATCCATTGCCCGGCTTGTACCTTTCCACAGAACCCCTGTGTATTCATTCCTAGTCCCACTTCCAATCTATAGAACCTTTAAGTATGCATCCATAATCCCATCTACAGCCATCAACAGACTAGACTCACTTTCAGCCATCTACAGACAGGCTTTGTAATCATCCATTGCCCAGATTGCACCTTTCCACAGAACCCCTATGTAATCATTCCTAGTCCTACTTCCAACCATCTACAGACCCTTTTAGTACACATCCATAGTTCCATCTACAGCCATCCGCAGACTCTATTTGTAATCATCCATAGACTCACTTGCAGCCATCTACAGAACCTCTACAGTGTTCTCCACTGGAGAGGGATTACCAGCAGCGAGACATGCTGGTAATACTTATGTCACTACATTCTCAGCACAGGACAGGTAGTGAAAGTAAACCTTCCTAATAGGGCACGGATGGCAAAAAAAAAAAAAATTCAATAGTTTTTCATATGTCCTACTCCATCTGAAACTAAGCAAAAATATTGGCTTTAGACACACAGAAATCAAGCATCTTGAGTTCATATAGACATGCCACTATTCTAAATACTTACAGTTAAATAATTGTAATAGACAATCTACCACATTTAAATCATATAAAAGGGCAACATGGTCATCTTATTTCCACTATCTACGGCTTTTTGTATTCTGATCTATCAAATAAGACTACAAAATTAGTTCAAAGAGCCGAACGATGACCCCCATTGAAGTCTATGGGACCCAAACTTAAAAAATCAAAAGTCCCCATTTTGAAGGTTTATATGCAAGTTATTGGCCATAAAAATGGTATGGGGTCTGGCTACTGCCCTGGGGGACATGTACCAATGCAAAAAAAAATAATTTTAAAAAGATTTCATGTTAAGGGGACAAGGGAAAGTAGAGGGGGGATTATAGCGGTGCCTACTGATTCAATTCACAACCAATAATTAGATAAAATCATCTTCTTTATTAGTACAGATTAAAACTGGATATGTGAAAGACATAATTGTGATATCCATGCAAGACAAATACAATCCACATCAAAAAAAAAAAATGTTTGAGCATAAAGTACACAATTCAATGATGGCAATATTGCATGATGGTCCATATCCTACATGTTTTGCCAAAGTGTGGCTTCATCAGGGATTTTGCCAGGCCATCATGAAAGTACTCAATTCTTCTATAATACGGTTTGATCACCAGTGCCAGGTGCAAGCCGGATCCCAAGCCGCTGCGCACGTCACACCGAGGAAGGGGGGCGCTGCACGCCCATAGACGTCTATATAAGGCCAGTAATGTAGGTGTATATAAATTCTTTGACCGCCAAGGGTCTCACTTATTTGGGCAAACGACAGAAGCCCCACAGTTGGAAAAGCCAATGTGATGTTAACTGATACTGCAGAACCTCCACACTTGCTCCGTGGCTCCAGCGCAGCCAAAAAAGATTGTTTTTAAACAAGCAGTGGTTTTAATGATGCTATAAGTAGAACAATAAAAACGAAAAATTCCTTTAAATATAGTGCCTGGGTGGTCCTCTTAGTCTGCCTGTAAAGTAGCGCATCTGTACTGTGTACAGAACCTGCTGCAGCAAAACTTACATTTATAAAGAAAAAAAATGACATTTAAATTGATTTTGCCTACAAGCTTTCTTTATTTTGTAAATGGCTTGGGTAGCCACTTTGTATGATGAGGCCACAATTTAGTGCGCTCGGAACAAGATTTGAGAATTTTTGCACCACAGTGAGCAAGCCTTATGTGAAGAAGCCATATTATAGTACACTCAGGCCAAGATTAACAATTTTCTTTTAGAAAAAGTCTGATGTCTCTTTCGCAGACTTTGTTTAGAAGTAACAGGTGCAGAAAAATTGGGCTTTGGCTGTTGGTGGTGCCTTCACCATGTAACCTTCTAGAGGTACTCTTGATGAAAGCAAGAATTGGCATTGCTGTAAAAAAAATTGAAATTTGATGCCCCTGTCAAACAGTTATGGAAAAATTGGGCTTTGGGTGTTGGCGGTGCCGTCACACCATAACCAAATTTGGGTGTTCGCCAAATGGGTGAGCAGGCGATGTTCGGGCTGAACTTTTGGTCATCTCAAACCCTCCACCCAAGAAATCCTACCCAGGAATTGTCACTAGGGGCTATGCTATCGGAATAAGATTGGAATATAGTTCTCACAGTGATTCACTCTGATTCCTTAAACACCAATACTCAGGAACACAATTATAAGGTGTTTTTTTTAAATGGTATAGGACCCCATTTCTTGTCCATAAAACATACCCCAACACGGGGAAGGGTCTAAGATCCATACTTGCTGTATATGTCTTAACATTCAACAATTCTGGGCTCATGTTTATAATATCATCACCAGGATCACTAAACTTTACATTTTTTGCCTACACAAGCTCCTACTCTAAATCCCTTGCCATGCATGAAAAATGTAAGCTATATTGGGCATGCCAACAGCAAGCACTTCACTTGGTTTACTAGATTGAATAGAATATCGGACATGGAGTATTTGACACACATTTCCAAAGATAGAATTATCAAATATAATAAACGTTGGGCATGCTGGTGTCGCTTTCAAACCACCACTGAATACAAAACTATCATAGCATAGGCTTCATGAAACATCATGGCTATATGTGACTCCTGAGGTCAGCCTCTGCACATAACCTCCAGGATATTTTTTTTAAAGAATCCATGACCTTATGACCTGCAGGTCAGATGTAGAGCTCTCACCCCTGATCCCCTTCTCGTACATATTAGAGGTTTCTCTTCCACCCAGGTTTCCTGACTGCCTCCCTCATCTGACCTTTCCGTTCTTTTTCTTTCCCTATATACACCCCCTTCCTTTACCCTTCCCCATCTAGGATCTCCACTCCACTTTTTTTCTTCTTTTCTATCCCTTTTTCTAAGTCTCACTTCTTGTCTTATTGTGATCTGGCTCTTTCGGCCACCTTCTATATTTTGTGTTTATCCCCTTTGCAGCGGTTTATGCTGCAACTTCTTTCCAACCTCTGAGACCTTCCCACTGTCCACCACTCCCTTTGTAAATGAGGGTTACATTTTGCTGCCTTTGGCTAAAATTTCCATATACTTTGCTTACATATGCCAATTTTGAGATTTCTTGCCTGCCGTGTTTCATGGAGCTGGTAATCTTATTCCTGTCTTGTTGTTTTGTCTCAGTTTAGCTTACTTTATATGTTGCTGGTAATGTACATTCAGGGCTAGTTCACACCACGAATCGTACAGAAACATGCTGGGCATTCCTGTGGGATTCACTTCTGGGTGTGGTGCGATTCCCCCCCCCCCATTCATTTGAATGGGTGGAAAATCGTGCTGGACAGTAGCAAAAGTATTGCATGCACTACTTTACAAAATGCAGAGCAACCGGATCACATGGTACTTCTGTACCATGCAATCCAGTGCAGACATGAGCACTGTGTTTGCAATCTGCATTTGGGGTGTCGTTAGCATTGCACTGGCACCTGCTGTAGATCGCAACTGCAGTGCATTTTGAACACGGTGCATGGAACGTGGGTTTCTGGCATCGCGTTCTGGTGAGAACGGACCCTTAAACCCTCATAAAAAAATATGTAACAAAAAAGGCTCCTTGATCATCCAATGTTTCTTACTTGCCTGTTTGTTTTTGTATTCAGTTCACAATGTGAAGATTACCAAAAAATGTGTTCAGGAGAGTGAATGCAATCCAACAAACTACAATGTATTGGTGGCCTCTAAGCATACATCCTGCTGCTCTGGAGACTTCTGCAATGAATATGCGAACGGCAAGACCAATGTAACATGCAATATATTCCTCATAGTGGCTGCAGTACTGTTGCTTGGAATTTTCAAGAAGATGGAATAGACTAGACCAGCAAGTCTTATGAAATTTGAGTTTTCTTTGATATTTTATACATCCAGGACTCTAAAATATCTGCAAAATGTTCTTAGATATGTTTTTTAAAAAATTACCTTGGGCCATGTATGAAAATGTCTGCAAGAGAAACAGTCTACATATAACAGCCAGTCAGATTCCCTAATCTCTTCTGGCATTTTTATCTATGAAGCCTATTAAAATAAACCTTTTTTTATGGAATTCCTCCTCAAAACTAGAAATGTGTCTACAGCCTCATTGCTGAATGTTGAGATTTTAGGCACTGTTGCTCTTGATTTTTATTCCTAGCAATTTTAGCATGAGATTTGGGGATTTCACTACTGTTGCTGTTCTCTTCGTTGGAGACTAAGATACGAGAAAGCAAAGCCCTGCCTCTATGAAGATGGCCACCTCCACATAGAGACACGGTGCAGAACAAGACAAAGTAAGTCAATAATGAAAAATTAGCTGCAGGGAGACCATAGGCAATACTGGTGTCCAATCATTTGCCTTCTTCCTGACTGTTTTTCGCACAGCTTCCGGAGTTCCATTCTTTTTGAAAGCACCGTTTAAAGTAGATATAGTCATTAAAACATCTTGTATTGCCACTCTCATTCTTGTTTCCTAATATATTTATTATATGAAATTACATGTGGCCATGCTGACACATATAGTATTGCTCAGACATGGTCCACTGTTGTCACTGTCAGGGATTCGATCTTGATATATCATACGCAGTCAACACTGGAGCAATCGCATGTGGACAGGAAGTGGCTTAAATAAGCAAGAGGAGATCAGAACCATGGTGGTGTAAAAAAGAATGAAAAACAGGTGGAAGCAGTATTTTACAAAAAAAAAAAAAAGAAAAAGGGCAACTGTTTATTATACTCTATGTTAGCAAATTAAACTAGCTAGGAGTTAGATCTTTAGGATTAGGATTTAGGATCAAGGCTAAGGAGTCCTGCTAGGCATAGCAAGATTTTCTATCCCCAGCCCTGCACTTGAATATTGGCACTTCACAGACTGAAGTGCCAAGTCCTGCTGGAAAATGAAATCAGCATCTCAATAAAGCTGGTCAGCAGAGGGAAGCATGAAGTGCTCTAGAATTTCCTGGTAGGGGGCTGCACTGACTTTGGACTTCATAAAACACAGTTAACCAACACCAGCAGATGGCATGGCTCCCCAAATCATCACTGACTGTGGAAACTTCACACTGAACATGCAACTTGGGTTCTGTGCCTCTCCCCTCCAGACTCTGGGTTGCAAATGAACCTGGACCTTGATCTGACCTTGATTTTTAAATGAAATGCAAAATTTTACACAGTCCGTGATCATTTGGGGAGCCATGTCATCTGCTGGTGTTGGTCCACTGTGTTTTATGAAGTCCAAAGTAAGCGCAGCCTCCTACCAGGATATTCTAGAGCACTTCATGCTTTCCTCTGCTGACCAGCTTTATGGAGATGCTGATTTCATTTTCCAGCAGGACTTGGCACCTGCCCACAATGTCAAAAGTACCAATAAATGGTTTAATATTAACACAAAACATAATCCTCTAGTGGGAGTTTAAAGGGCATAGATTCCACCGACAAATCGAACAATTGTATAAAATCTCATGTTTTATTGAACAAAGAATGCATCAAAAAGAGGGAGTACATAAAATTCAATGAATAAATAGTACAAATTGCCTGTATTCAAATGTACATAATGGAACAAAACCACTTATTGCATTGCACTCTCGTAAGAGTGTACAGAGTGCTAGCCAACGTGTTTTGAGGTCATGCGTTGTTCCTCTTCTTCAGGGGAAGAATGTGGTAATCAATTAGTTACTGTCATTTAAAAAGATATGTTGAAAATATGCATAGTCGCCATTGTAGAGTTCAAACATGGGAAAAAAGTCTCTGCTGCGGCAAATCCCAGGTTGCCCACCTGATGAAGCAAGGGGGAGTGTCCACACATCCCAGGACTGCAGCGTGGGGGGGGGGTGCAGAGGGATGGAGAAAAGGCGGGGCCCCAGGTGAAAGGGGTAGCACCCACACACAGCCACGGGTCAGATCTAAATGTGTCCCTATTGGTGTGGATCAAATAGTGCCGTGAAGTGTAAATTGAAAGGTGCAGAAGGATATCAAGACAGAAGTCCTTTTATCTGACATGTGAGCTGGTGAAGAACATAAGTGTATCAAAATCTTTAGACAGTGCATCCACGCGTGACCCTCCTCTCTGGCTGCAGAGCAACAGACCTGGAGCCCCACCTGTTCTCCATCCCTCTGCACCCCCCCCTACACTGGAGTCCTGGGATTTGTGGACATGTTTGAACTCTACAATTATTACTATGCATATTTTCAATATTTGTCAGTGGAATCTATGCCCTTTAAAGTCCCACTAGAGGGTTATGTTTTGTGTTAGTCTCATATCCAGGCACGTGGACATCTATTCCACATATCCCCTAAGAGAGAAGCATTTTATTAAATAAATGGTTTAATGATCATGGTATCACTGTGCTTGATTGGCCAGCAAACTTGCCTGACCTAAACCCATAGAGAATCTGTTGGGTATTGTCAAGAGGAAGATGAGAGACACCAGACCCAACAATGCAGACAAGCTGAAGGCCACAATTAAAGCAACCTGGGCTTCCATAACACCTCAGCAGTGCCACAGGCTGATCGTCTCCATGCCACGCTGCATTGATGCAATAATTCATGCAAAAGGAGCCCCGACCAATTATTGAGTGCTTACTATACTGTACATGGACATACTTTTCAGTAAGCCAATATTTCTGTATTAAAAATCCTTTTTTTTATTGGTCTTATATAATATTCAGATTTTCTGAGATACTAAATTGTGGGTTTTCACTAGCTGTAAGCCACAGTCATCACAATTAAAAGAAAGAAATGCTTGAAATATATCACTCTGTGTGTAACGCATCTATATAAAATACATTAATTATACTTTTTGAATTAAATTACTGGAATAAATTAACTTTTTGATGATATTATAATTTTATGAGATGCACACATAAAACAGAAAACAGAAGAATAAAAGCACAACACCACTAAAAAAAATGTTTGTGTGAAATACGTGAATAACAGAGATATGGGGGTTGATTTACTAAAGCTTGAAAGTGCAAAATTTGGTGCAGCTCCACACAGAAACCAATCAGCTTCAAGGTTTTATAGTCAAAGCTTGATTGAACAAGCTGAGGTTAGAAGCGGATTGGCTAGCATGCACAGCTGCACCGGTTTTTGCACTCTCCAGCTTTAGTAAATCAACCCCATGATATCTAAAACACCCTTGAAAATACTTCATATTTACAAAATCATAATCCTCATATCTTACCAATGTGTAGGTCGACCGTGGAGGTAAGCGACAGCGGAGACTGGTGGTGGATACACAGAGGTGAAGCACTTACGAAATTTTGGGCATGTTTGCTATTTAGAGCTTTCATGCATTATTAATGAAGGACATTTTTATTGATGTGGACTTTTCTTTTTGTTTTTTTCCAATTTCATTTGCACTTTGTGTGTAGCATATTGCACATTTATAGCAATCATGCATTTTTTGCATGTTATCATTTACAAATAAGTACTATGTACGTGTATACAAGGATAATGATTTTGTGAATATGAAGTATTTTCAAGGGTGTTTTTGATATCATATGCTTGTTCTCACACAACCAAATGTTTTAGTCGTGTTGGGCTGTTACTCTTCTGTTTTTTAATATGTTTTTGGATAAACACAACTATGGCCAAATCTCATAAGAATTAAAACAAGTCAAAGCCCAAATGAATGAGAATGGTCCAATCTATATCTGTTTAGAAAGCGTGTTTGTGTTTCTTTTTTAATAAATCTCCCTTGCAGGTTGCAGGGCTCTCACCTTTGTGCTTTCTTCATTACTAAACAAGTCTTTTGCCTTTTAACAAGTACCTGCATATCAGGGCTCCTGTCACTTCGCTGCCTACAAGCTTGTTTGATTTCAGAGCGTCCAAAGGATTACAAATCAGGCATCTGCATACATGTCTTTGTTACTCATGAGCTCAAACAAGTTTGTGAAAATTTTCTTGTTTCATAATGTATTTATTATATGAGGAATATTATATTAAAAATACATTATTAATACCTATTGAAGGATTTTTTTAAATGGCTTAAAATATTCTGTTGCCAAATTACAAATCAATATTTAAGTGCCTAGATTACAGAAGGGCTAGAGACTAGGATTAGGTTGTTTTTTGTTTTTGTTTGTTTTTGCTTTCTGTGTACTTTTGGGGAAATTTCCCTCAATCTCTGGAGTTTTTTTTTAAACTTCCCCCACTCTACTTTTGTGTTTTTGCTTTTCTGTTGTTTATGGTTTTTTTTTTTCGTTTTTCTTTTTTTTTTTTTGACCACAGTGTTAGTGCCGGTTCATATGGCGATCCAACTTGCGGGGCGACCTGACGCAACCCCGCACAGCGCGACTTCAGCGTGGCTTGCAAGTGACTTCTGTAATAGACGGCAATGCAAGTCACCTGAAGTTGTCCCAAAAGTAGTACAGGAACCTTTTTCTAAGTTGGAGTGACTTGAGTCGCTCCTATTAGAACGGTTCCATTGCAATGCATGCAGACAACTTGTCAAGCGACTCAAGTCACCTGACAAGTCACAGCAGTGTGAACCGGCTCTTAGAGAGACATCTCATCACTTCCTGTCCTAGTGGCAATGTTGTCACCTGGATTAGAAGTGAGACGTGAAGAAAAATGTTATTATTCAATACTCTACTTAAGGCCCCTTTCACACTTGTCCTGTGACTCCAAAGTCGAATGACAATTCGTACCCCATGATTTCCAATGAGTACCAGCTATATCTGTGCGACTTCAAGTCTCAGCGACTTTAAAGTAGTCCCTGCGCTACTTTGTTCCGATTTTGATGCAACTTCAGGTCCATAGGCCTCAAGATACACAGGCATTGCTTTAAGTTGCATCAAAGTCGCAGCAAAACCGCTGCAAAAATTGCAGCAAAGTCTTCCAACTTTCAGGTTGCACAAGTGTGAAAGGGGCCTAAAACCAAAAGAAAAACATTTTGGCTAAAAATTCATTTTATAATTAACATTCACACAAGTTGTTGAAAATATTGTTTTTTGTTGCAAAATACAACTCCTTCAAAGAATATATCAGCATCAGTTTGCATTTATGATGGTCGCATTAAAGTGGAAGTTCACCCTAAATCTAAAATCCCTGCATCTATAGACCCCCCCCCCCATTCTAACACTAACCTCTCTAGCCCTCTAATGAAAAACTCTCTGCAGGGGACATGGTCGATAATGGCTGTGAAATGAATGGGGAGTGATGTCACCCATAGACTTACTATGGGGCTTCCGTTGTCGATCATGTCCTCTGCATGTGCCCACACAGCGAAGCCACGGCTGACAGCTCAGCGTAGGATCAGGTTGGAGTGGGTTGAAGCGGCTTCAGAAAAGGTATAACGGTGTATATATATATAGCGAGATTTTCTTTACAGGGCTAGAGAAGTTAGTGTTAGAATGGGGGGGGGTTCTATAAATGCAGTGATTTTAGGTTTATTGTGGACTTCCACGTTAATGTGAAAGATAGAAACCTCTTTGTGAGTTGATCGCATATATATATATACATATATACGCAATACACTATAATGTCAAAAGTATTGGCATGCCTACCTTTACACGCACGTAAACTTTAATGGCATGCCAGTCTTAGTCCATAGGGTTCAATATTGGGTTGGCCCACACTTTGCAGCTATAACAGCTTCAACTCTTCTGGGAAGGCTGTCCACAAGGTTTAGGAGTGTGTCTATGGGAATGTTTGACAGAAGCGCATTTGTGAAGTCAGGCACAATGAGAATGAGAAGGCCTGGCTCACAGTCTCCTCTTTAATTCATCCCAAAGGTGTTCTATCAGGTAAAGGTCAGGACTCTGCGCAGGCCAGTCAAGTTCCTCCTCCCCAAACTCGCTCATCCATGCCTTTATGGACTTTGCTTTGTGCACTGGGGTGCGCAGTCATGTTGGAACAGGAAGGGGCCAACCCCAAACTGTTCCCACAAAGTTGCAAGACAGGCATTCTCATCCAACATCAGTGCCTGACCTGACAAATGCGCTTCTGGAAGAATGGTCAAACATTTCCATAGACGCACTCCGAAATCTTGTGGACAGCCTTCCCAGAAGAGTTGAAGCTGTTATAGCTGCAAAGGGGGGGGGGGGGGGC
>BLSH010276290.1:1037133-1048336 GCA_018402905.1 Glandirana rugosa | reverse complement strand
GAGCCTGAGAAAACCATGGAAGACGGCGGGAGGGGGGGCGCGTTCCCTCCCACTGCTTGTAGAAGCAGTCTAGCGGCTAATTAGCCACTAGGATTGCTTTTACATGAAAGCTGACCGCTGGCTGAAGAAAACAATACCAAGGTGATAACTAAACCTGCAGGCATCATTCTGGTATAACTACTCAAAGTCCAGCAACATACCAGTACGTCGCTGGCCCTTGTTGGGCATATATTCTAATGTTCTTTTTTTTTTCATGCAGCCTGTGGCTTAAATGAAAAGAGAACCTAACAGATTCCTCCATTCACATTGATCGATTGGTGGTATGCCCACCATTAGAATACCGCCCTGCATCCACCCACTTCTAATGATGGGCATACATGCACCGTTTTTTTTTTTTTTTTTGTTCAGCCCATGGGCTGAGTGATAAAAAAAAGAACCAACAGATTCCTGCATTCACATCGATCAATGTGCATGAAGAAATCTCTGCCAAGAAAAGTCAATTAAAATATATGCCGAAGCACAGGGGCACCAAGTCTCAAACAATATTACCGCTACGCTCTATGTCATCCTTTCTCAACCTTTTCAACACTGAGGAACCCTTGAAATAGTTCTCCGGTCTCAGGGAACACCTGCTAAAAATTAAAAATCTACAACTCATGATACATTAGTGTGATGGTCAATGGGAAGAATGCTCCTTACACCTGTGGTCATTGGGAAGCATTACCCCCTTAAAGATGGCTAAAAAAAAAAAATGAAGTCAGTGAGAATTTATCTGAGAGGTAGAAATTGACCATTGCTCAAGGAACCCCTAGCAACCTCTGGAGGAACCCTAGGATTCCACGGAACCCTGGTTGAGAAACCCTGCTCTATGTAGACTGGGCAGTTGGGAGGCTTCACGCTGCTATCTTTTCCCTCATAAACCATAAAACTATATGTATAGCCTGTGGGTCTGTCACAGAGCTTATACATCTTGACCCCATACCTGGCACGCTTGCTGGGGAAAAACTGTTTGAAAGCAAGGCGGCCAGAAAACTTAATCTGGGACTCAGCACAGACAACTTGATCGGGAATAAACAAGGCTACAAATTGTTGGTTGAAGTGGTTTACGAGGAGCCGAATTTTGTGTAGCCGATCATACTAAGGGTCACCCTGAGGACGACAGTTCATTGTCATTGAAATGCATTAACCGCAAGATTTGCTCATATCACGTTCTGGTCTTGTAAGCAGAGAACACAGGCATATGGTGAATTGGGTCAGTGGACCAATATGACTGCAGCTCACTTGTTTTAGTAATGCCCATGAGGAGGGATAGGCCCAGAAAGGTCTTAAATTTGTGAACCGTTATAGGTTTCCAGCCAAATTTTCTGGCAAGGGTCAAATTTGTATTTGCAGCGATAAATTGACCAGCATATAAATTGCTTTGGTCCACAATAGATCTTTACAGATCTTCCATAAAAAAACAGCTTGTAAATGTCAAGGGAAGTAAAATCTAGACGTGCGGTTTGTTTCGTTCTGAATTAATATTCGGACAAATTTTTCATTATTCAGAGTTTAGGATATATCTGAATTACAGAATAAATGAAGTTTACCAAATGTTCCGAATAACAAAATGAAATTTGTCCGAATTTTCAAAATCCGAAGTGAAATGCAAGTCGAATTTTACATCGCATTACATTCGAATTTGAACTGTAAACATCTGAAATCAAAGACTTTGTGTACCATTTCGAAATAATGATGTTTTTGTTAAGTCAAAGGTGATTTAAAGGGTCATTGTAATAATTTGATGAAGATTTTCTTTTGTTCACTTTGCAGCATTCGGTTTGAAAAAATATAACATTTTCATTTCGACCTATTCAAAAATTTGATTTGAACGTTTCAAATAGAAAAAAATTGGTAAATTGGAAGAAAGTTCGAAAAATTCCAAATACGTATTCCGATTACGAATTAAACAAGCACCAGCTTTAACTGCACTTACGGGACTCGTCACATCGCCAAGTGTTACTGCAGTGCTGGTTTGTCTATGACCAGGATGTACTAGGCCGCTGGTGCTAACCAATTCACCAGAAGGTTGAGCGACACTAGTACTGTCTCTCTACTCCATATGTGAACCCTGCAGTTGTTGCACATCAGCTACAGAAGAATGGGGTCGGGTACGCCTGACCACTACTCTGTCGTCAGAGCTATCTGTCAGGGTGCTGTTGCTCTCTACAAGGTTGTAAACTGAGCCTGAATCTGACAGTGAGCCTTCCCTTCACTCTCATCTGTCATGCTCAGCATTGTGTAGGCCTCTTGACCAATCACAGCTGATTACAGGGTAAACAGGACTAGCCGTGTATCAGCTTTTCCTCTACTCGTGTCTGCAGACACGAGTAGATGGGGGGGGGTTTCTGCGCTGCTTGTTTATCAGTGCAGCCTCCCTAGGATCGCCAATCAGGACCACCAGGGAGCCCACACAGGGACCACCAGGGAAGCCCACCCAGGATCACCAGGTAAGTGGCACACAATGTGCAATAGGGATGGCACTGTGCCCATCTGTGATGCCTGTCAGTGCCAACTATCAATGCCCATCAGTGCCGCCTCAGTGCTGCATATAAGTGCCTCATCATCAGTGCCACCTCATCAGTGCCAATCAGTACTGCCTCATTAGCGTCCGCCAGTGCAGCCTCGTCAGTGCCCATCAGTGAAAGAGAAAACATACTGATTTACTATGTTTTGTGGCGGGAAATTTTTTTTTTTTTTTTTTTCGGATTTTTCAGTCTTTTTTTTTTTTTTTATTAGTAGCGCAAAAAGTAAAAACCTCCCAGAGGTGATTAAATACCACCAAAAGAAAGCTCTATTTGTGGTGATAAAAAATGATAAAAACTTTGGGGACAGCGCCGCACGACCGCACAATTGTCATTCAAAATGCGACAGTGCTGAAAGCTGAAAACTGGCCTGGGTGGGAAGTAAGTGCCTAGTATTGAAGTGGTTAAAGGAGCAGGATCTCCATATATATATATATATATATATATATATATATATATATATATATATATATATATATATATATTTATTAAACACTTTAAATGCCTTCTCTAAAGCACAGTGTGCTTTTTCTTGCACATATTTGTGTAATTTATACAGTGGAACCTTGGTTCACAAGTAACGCGGATAACAAACATTTTGAAAGACGAGCTTTTTTTTTACATTTTCTGACTCAGTTTGCGAGTGCTGTCTCCCATAACGAGCAGAATTTAGCCTTTTTGCATGCATGTGGCCAGGGGAGTGGTAGTGCTGGTGAGCCTCAGAGGTAGCTGGAAATACTTGGAATTCCTCAGAAATACCTAAAGTGTAAACACTTTCTGAGCATTTCCGAGTGATTCTGACATCTTATAGACTCACCAGTGCCACCACTTCTCTGGCCACATGCGATATTGCATACACCAGACGCCCCCGGATCTGTGGCCACATACAGTACTGCATAGACAAGCTGTGACTGGAACGAATTGAAGCGGTTATCTACCCATTAAAAAAATAATAAAAACCTGCAAGACAATAGCATAATGAGCTAGTATGCACTGCATACTAGCTCATTATGAAATACTTACCTTGAAAGGAAGATCTAACCGGGCTGCTCAGTCCCCTCTGTGGGAGTGGACATCTTCCCTCAGATCTTGCTTCTGGGTACGCGGCTCCGGCGCTGTGAGTGGCCAGAGCCGCAAGACGTCACTCCCGCGCATGCACGCGGGACCCGTCTTTCTGGCAAGGTCTGGCCCCATTGCCGGGCCTTTGCCGGGACATGCACGGCGCATGCGCCGTAACATCTTAGAGAGGGAATATCTCCTAAACCGTACAGGTTTAGGGGATATTCATTTTACCTACAGGTAAGCCTTATTATAGGCTTACCTGTAGGTAAAAGTACAAAAATTGGGTAGACAACCGCTTTAACTGAGTTTATGTTTCTTAGTGCTTTCTAAAGCTGGGTACATCACATATAATCACATGGATAATCAGCCAAATTTTGATCTGTGTATAGACCTCTCTATTCAACAGAAGCCGATTGTTAGAACGGCTTCTAGTGAAAACCCGTTAGTTAAACAAAAGAAAACCTCAGTGTGTACGCAGCTTAACCAGTACAGATCCATGCTATAGCCGAAAGACGGCTACAGCGCGGATCTGAATTGCCGCCCCTTTGCACGCTCCCCGGGCGCACTCACAGCCAGTGACGGCGCACGCTGCGTGGGCATGCCCGCGGGTCGAACAGACTCGATGTCCACCGGAGACACGCAATCCCCTGTTAGAGCAGCAGAACGGGGAACCACCGATGTAAACACGACGATTCTCCGTTCAGTGAAGGGGGACATAACAGATCTACTGATACCTGTGATCGGGATCAGTTAGATCTGTTACGTCCCTGCCAGCCTGTCCTTACACAGTTAGAGCACAATGAGGGAACACAGTTAACCCCTTCACTGCCCCTTAGTGTTAACCCCTTCACTGCCAATGACATTTATACAGTAATCAGTGGCTATTTAATTGGTTCCAAAAAGTGTCAAAAAACGTCTGTCCGCTGCAATATCGTAGTCCTGATAAAAAAACGCAGATTGCCGCCATTAATAGTAAAAAAAAAAATAAAAAAACCCGCCTATTCCCATAGTTTGTAGAGGCGATAACTTTTGAGCAAACCAATCAATATACGCCGATTTGCGATTTTTTTTTTTCCAAAGATATGTAGAAGAATATATATCGGCCTAAACTGATGAATAATTTTTTTTTTTTTTTTGGATATTTATTATAGCAAAAAGTAAAAAATATTCTTTTTTCAAAATCGTCGCTCTTTGTTTATAAAAAATAAAAACCACAGAGGTGATCAAATACCACCAAAAGAAAGCTCTATTTGTGGGAAAAAAAAAATAGTAAAAATTTTGTTTGGGTACAACGTCGCACGACCGCGCAATTATCATTCAAAATGCAACAGCGCCGAAAGCCGAAAATTGGTATGAGCAGGAGGGGGGTTTAAATGCCCAGTAAGCAAGTGGTTAAAGCCTAGTACCCATGGGTCGAATGTTGGGCGGCCATACTAACATCACATGGTTAGTACAGAGCCTAAGCTGTCAGTTTTATTTTTGTTCAGCCCTGCTGGGTTAAACAAAAAGAAAGACGACTAGTGTGTGCTAGGCTTATCCCTATTTATGAGGTCTGACCTGCCCCCCTCCCCTCCTGCTGTGGCCTATCCAAAAACATCTATGGATGCAGCTGGTTCATAGCTGCAGGTTGTCTTGGCTATGAGTGCTTTCTTTAGACAAACCGTGGCAATAAGAATGCAGAGGTTGCTGGTCCCAAAGCAGTTGGGCATATACAGTGATCAGAGAGAGCCAGTGATTGGTTGGTCCTTCTAATTTTCTAAGCTTCATTAAGCATATAATTTTTTTAAATTCTAGATTATGGTAGAAAACAATTAGAACCTTTGTGTTTCCGATGTGAAAATTCACTCTTTTGTTTGATCTGGTGACCACTGTCACCAGGACAGAAAGTGGTGGAAAGAAAATTCATAATGTTAAAGTTGACACCGGAACAAAAGTTGGGGAGTTGTTTTTGGGACACATTTTAATCTTTTCCTATTATCCAAAAGATGCACATGCATGAACAGAGGTCCCAATCTTTAGTGCCGGTTCACACTGGGGTGACTAGGTCACCTGACAAGTCACGCTCTATGCAGTACAATGTAACCGTTCTAATAGGAGCGACTCAAAAAAATGTTCCTGTACTACTTTGGGGGCGACCTCCGAGCACTGTGAACCGGCACTTGGTGAGCATGTCATTTTTTTCAGTCTCATTTAGTATCTATTTGTGGAAGGGAGCATAGTTGTTACAAAAGTTTTTTTTTTTTTTTAAGCATAAAGAATCTGCTTTAACTAATGGCAGGAATACGCGATAAGAATACCGTCCGAACATTTCCGTTCTGCGGACGATCGCCCGATATTCTAACTGTTGATGCCCAGCAAGCAATACCGGATATGAACGAAAAAGACTGACTGAAAAAATGGAAAATTTGTGTCGTATCATTTGCGAACGTAGAAAATATAAATATATATAAATGTTTTTTTGTTTTTGTTTTTTTGAACTAGATGGACTTTTTTTTTTTTTTTTGCAACCTGACTAACTATGTAACTATGAACGAACAATATTCTATGCGTTGGTGTGAAGGTCGGCAGTAAAAAAATCTCTTGAACATATCGCGCATGAGCGGAACGTTTTCGACCACCGATCGCTGTTTTGTTGGTCGGCGGTCGAGCTTCTAACCATGTATTCCTGCTATTACCTTGATTTGGAGACTATTGCATTTTTATCTTGAAACTTGACTCTTTTTTTTTTTTTTTTCCTTACGGTTAAGTGAAGGGGTTAAGCTGTGACTATGGATAAACAGCCAGGGGCAGGGAGTGTGAGTAAAGGGCAGGTGACAACCAGCAACAACATTTTTATCACATGACATATGACCTCCTTGCGGATAAAGGTCAGAGCTGTGAATCACATGTGATTACTTTGCATGTGTAAAGGAGAATAGTTGCCTGTAGAGAGGTTAAAGATAACCTGTGACCGAGTAGAATATTGCTTGCAACTTTCTAAGGCCTCATTCCCACTGGCACTCTTCCATTTTTACTTCTCGGATATCTTCTGAGTTTAGAAAAGCTAAACATTTTTTATGCCTCCCAGATCACTTTTTTCTGTGTTCAGATGTCACTGGGTTTAGCTGCATTTATTTGCATTTAGCCATATTTAAAATGTCTAATCTGGCCCTTTGCTCACAGAATTCTTTTTCTATAAATGCAGGTAAATGCTTGAAGAGTACCATTGAGCATTCATTACCTGCATTTGTGCGTTTACAAATATCCTATAATTGCAGATTATATTTATGGAATAAATAAATTGTTTTGAAGTGTTGCATTTAATTTAAAAAGTGTTTCCAGTGGCTTTATTAGAGCTTACTTGGTTTGCTAATAGGTAGCATAAGGGAAACCGAGGATCAGTGCATTTTTTTGTTGAGGCTTTTAGAAAAAGTAAGTGTGATCATTTAGGAGTTGGATTAAAGTGATATTAAACTTACATTTTTTGCTGAATGAGCTGCTAATAACAAACGTATCATATATAGAATTTAGACTTCCTTTTACTATTCCCTGACCTAACAACCCCCCGTCCCCCCCCCCCCGTCCCTTCTTCAGGTTAAGAATTTCCAGTCCATGTGCGCTCCTATTTAGAACTACCTAACTTGCAGACATTCGCAGAGCGACCGGTACGCAGATCCCAAGCCACACCTCTCCTTCTCCACAACAGTGATAGACAGTGGTTCCTGAGTCATTGTGGGTTTGGCTCTGTCCCTCTCTGGAACAGCTGCACATACGTTTTCGTTCTAAATGGAAGTGTGCACATGGTGGAGACTCTGTGGGACTCGGTCAGTCAAGGGGCACTTGCCTGATTTCTGGCAGTGTGGCCAGGGGCAGTGTAAGGAGGAAGCTCAGAGGAGAAAAATTTTAAAAGCAAGAGCTTGCAAGTTCTGCTATTAGCAGCTGATTTATATAAAAAAAAAATGTTTAATCACTTTAAAGCAGGACTTGACTTGAAAGTGAAGGTTCACTCCTCCTCCTCCTCTACCATTATTGGTGGTAGTTTTTTTTTTTTCCAGGAGTGGGCACCTTTTTTTGGCAGACGCCCTCTCCCACTTCCACAATTCTCGCCTAGTTGACGATCGCGGAATTGTGCCCCCCCTTGCCAATCTGGAAGCGTGTCATGTTCAGTGGGGAGCTGGCTGTGAAACAGCAAGAAGTCGCAGCTGTCTTCCCACAGTCAAGATTGCAGTGCTGGCGACCCGAAGACTGGCGATAAACCAGCCCGGGTAAAGACTGCACTGAATCCCTGGTCTAAGTGTCTAAGGTCAGCAGCTACAGTATTTCTAGCTGCTAACTTTTCTGTATCAATCTTTTTATTAAAGATTTTGACAAAAATGTAATAGATAAAGATATCAGAAACTGTTATCCAAAAACAGAAGAATTAATACTTAGGCGGAATCTCCAATGGACAAAGTGTATGCCTAAGGAGAACAAATGGGATAATGCAAAACTTAAAAACGTAGAGAATGGTACCCAAGTACTGGTAATTCCAAAAGCAAGATGAGAATGCTAATATTTCAATTTAGCATAACACACTCGTGTAACGGGGTATGTTTTCATATTTGTTGTGCCATATTGCAGTCTATTCCCAAACCGAAAGCAGTCATCCCCATAGTGTTAAATAACAGCTTATTTATCCATATCATGTCTGAATGTAGTAGAAAATGTGTTCGAGCCTGGAGTTCACTTCCCAAATATTTAAAGGCCGTTGGCCTCCTTCACGAGGAGACAATCACATTAAGTGAACCCCTTGGAACAAACCTGTTCCCTGAGTTGGTAATAGGAGAATGTTTTTTTTTTACAAATTGAGAAGAGAGGCCAGAAGGCCAAAATAGAGGGGAAGAGAGGGGGAAGGAGGGATGGGGGGACACCGTGCTCCAACCTTCACTGACTATGAAACTAAAACTGGCAGGGTCCTGGGATCAGTTGTCAGATATTTGATCCATGGGTTCCACACCTTCTCAAACACCTTCATTTTAAACTATAATAATGCCAATAAACGTTCATTTATCATAAGCGAAGAGCGCTTGTGTTTGAGTTAATCAAAAGGTATGGCTGCCGACCTCCAGGACTTGATGATGATGATTTTAGCAAACACAAATATATAAGTGATGAGTCGCCTTAGTGCCTCCTCCACCTCGCTGCCCAATAAAGCATGTTTCAGGGATTTGGACAGATTAAAGCGGAGTTCCAACCAAAAATGAAATTTCCGCTTTAAGTATTCCTTTCCTCCTCGCATGCCACATTTGGCATGTCATTTTTTTGGGGGGGTGCTAGTACCTAGTTTTGGCAGGTACTCAGCCCCCACTTCCGCTCATGGTGCCGCTGCACCAAGCGGAAGTTCTCCTCCCCCCCCCCCCCCCCCTTCCTGCAATCCTCTGGAACACATCACAGGTCCCAGAAGATTGCCCGGCCATTCAGAACGCGCAGCTCAACTCACAGATGTGCAGTGCGCACCTGGCTGTGAAGCCGCAAGCTGTCACAGCCGGTGCCCACACTTGCCACGGAGAGAAGGAGAGAATCGAGGCTTCGGACGGCCACATCGCTGGGGCATGGGACAGGTGAGTGTCTCTGTTTATTAAAAGTAAGCAGCTACACTTTTTGTAGCTGTTAACTTTTAAATGGGTGCAACGCTGCTTTAATTTGTGTGAGGGAAGAGATGAAGTTATATACTCTGATCCAAAAGCACTGCACTTTGGGGCACTGCCTTAGCTGCTAACTTTTAATATTTATTATTATTATTACCCTTTTTTTTTTTTTTTAAACAATGGTTGTAGTCCCTCTTTAAGGTTTAAGTTAGACTTGGGTACAGTGATTACAGTGTTAAAGATTCGGGTTAGATTTATAGTTAGCGTTTTTTAAAAGAAGTCCCTGTTAACGCTGATCCGACTTCACTTGAAGACGCACGATTTAAAAGCAGCAGGTCAGTGAAACTTGGCTGACATCTGTGTGACTTCATGCACAGATGTCTGTGCAGGTCGCACCTGAGATCTCAAAAAATTGTTCAGGAACCTTTTTTTTTTTCAAATTGAACAGTTCCATTGCTGACCATAGGTTGTGACAGGCTTAACCTGTCAAACCGCATGACAGGTTGCACCGGTGTGTATGGGGACTACGACAGTTTTTTTTCGAGAGTCAACCTAACTAAAAAAAGAAAAAGAAAAAAACTACAAGAGCGCTTATCAGCGTCTTTGCAGTTCATTCAGAAACTGTTAGCCGCAGTGGCGGTAGTTGTAGTTCATTCATTCACAGGAAACTGTGAATGAATGATGTGGCTGTGGGGGAAGGTGCAGGGAGAAGATCCGCCGCTTGCTGTCACACAGAAGAGGATTGGGGGAACTGGTGGCAGGAGCTAGAACGTGTTACATGTTCCACCTTAAATATGAGTGGAACATGTTCTAAAAGGTGAACTTAGCCTTTTTAACCCTAAATTTGCACTTTGATCTGAAAATGAACATTAGAGAGAACTGAGAGTTAGACATCACTAGACTTCGAGTAACCTATAGAATGGAACAGATTGAATCGGGTGTTAAGTATGACTGTAGAAATACAGAATTTCCTTTTTTACGTTTTTTACTAGGAAAATAAATAATGGAGTTTTTTTTTTTTTTTATAGCAGAGACAAAGGGCAACACTTTAGCTAAGTGGGTTAACACTTGAGTTTGGCAGCACTAGAGTCATCAGTTGGAATCCCAGCCATGGCACTACATGTCTTTCTTTATTATTCGATTACAGGTACTTGTATAGTGTTGTCAATTTATGCAGTGCTTTCCTATCAGTACCTGTCCTCAAGGATCTTACAATCTAACTCACATTCATGCTAGGGCCAATTTAGATAGGAGCCAATTAACCAATTCAGATCCGCGCTATAGCTAATTGACGGCTACAGCGCGGATCCGAATTGCTGGGAGGCCGTCAATAAACGGCCTCTCCTTTCCGCGCTCCAGGGCTTGCTCTCGCAGCCACCACACCCTGTGTAAGCGTACCCACGGCTCGGATGGACTCTATGTCCGCCGGAGACCCACGATCTCTTCACAGAGGGCCAGAACGGGGAACTGCTTATGTAAACACGGCGGTTCCCCGCTCTGTGAGGTGGGGCATGACAGATCTACTAATCCCTGTGATCAGGATCAGTTAGATCTGTTATGTCCCTGTCAGCCCTGCCCCCATACAGTTAGAACACAGTGAGGGAACACATTTAACTCCTTGATCCGCCCCCTTAGTGTTAACCCCTTCCCTGACAGTGACATTTATACAGTAATCAGTTTCTATTTTTAGATCTGATCGCTGTATAAATGTCATTGGTCCCAAAAATGTGTAAAACACGTCAGATATGTCCACCTTAATATCGCAGGCCTAATAAAAATCGCAGATCACGGCCATTACCAGTAAAAAAAAAAAAAAATAATAATAAAAACGCCATAAACCAATTTCCATAGTTTGTAGGCGCTGTAACTTTTGGTTTTTTTTTTTTTTTTTTTTTAACGAAAAATATCCGTCCCGACTGTCCCTGTATTGTCTAGATTGACTAGGACTAGTGTCCCTAATCATCTAGACAG
>BLSH010276290.1:1013503-1027800 GCA_018402905.1 Glandirana rugosa | reverse complement strand
TGGGCCTCAGTCCACACGTTTACAAAGTTGATGTGTCGGCATCTGCGGATGCTGCTTTTGGCCGCAAAGTTTTGCGAGCAGCGGTGTGAGTGCGTCTGGCGCTCCCTGAGAGGGTTCTGTTGGGTACAGTTGTTGTTGTTTGCCCACCCCTCTAGTTTTTTGGCACTGCTTTGGGACGTCCCCACGTGTGAATTAAGAAGAGCTGCGTCTGTCAGTGAACGTAAGAGAAAAAGGGATTTTATTATAACTTACCGTAAAATCCTTTTCTCTGAGTTCACTGACAGACGCAGCTCCCACCCCTCTGGTTTTTTTGTTGTACTGCTTGTGACAAACTGAATGCTATTGGCCAGCAGGGGGTTTTATAGGCTCAGGTGAGGACGGCCCCCATGGGAGGGGCCAGCCTATCCCTGATGTTTTGCCTAGTCACTCCTGATAGGACGACATAAAACCCACGTGTCAATTAAGAAGAGCTGCGTCTGTCAGTGAACTCAGAGAAAAGGATTTTACGGTAAGTTATAATAAAATCCCTTTTTTTTAGCAGCATTTTGAATTGGCGTCAATGCGAGTTTAGCTGCGCTAGCTTTTAGCGGTGTTTGTCTGCCTCTATTCAAGATCAGTGGTTCCCTATGGAAGCCCATTGATTGGAATAGAAGTTGCACCAGAAGTCGGATCATGATGATCCGACTTGCGGTGTGACTTGTGTGCTGGGGATCTTGAAGGGGAACCTCCCGCCAAAATGAAAAGTCTCTAGCAGACCCTTAGGGTCTGGTATGGATGTTAAGGGGAACACCCATGCCAAAAAAATGGCGTGGGGGTCCCCTCCATGATCCATACCAGACCCTTATCCAAGCATGCAGCCCGGCAGGTCAGGAAGTGGGGGGGGCGAGCGAGCGCCCCCGCCCCCCCAGACCATACCAGGCCACATGCCCTCAACATGGGGGGAGGGCTGGGTGCTTTGGGGCGGGGGGGCCCCGTGCCCCCCCACCCCCAAAGCATTGTGTCCCCATGTTGATGAGGACAAGGGCCTCTTCCAAACAACCCTTGCCAGTGGTTGTTGGGGTCTGCGGGCGGGGTGCTTATCGGAAGCTGGTTCTTCTCCCTCCTCTGTGCGTTGTCTTCTAGAATGCATTAAGATAAAAAACCTTCTGACTTTACAATCACTTTAATTAGAAACATTTGTCTAGCTCAAGAACCCAATAAGATTTTTATTTTTTTTTTGCCCAATTCACACAGAACAAATGTATTAATTTTCAATGAGCGAACTGCGTTACAAATAATTTACACATACACCCCTTAGTGTTTAATTTTAAGTCATGGACTTTATCTACTTGTTTAAGAAAAATAAAAATTGTTTCTTTATGCCAATAACTCAAATTGGTGACTGCATTACTGTGCCTTACATGTTGTGTGCATCTATGATTTATTTTAGTGTGCCTTTTTTAATCCAATATTTTTTATTCTTTCATTTAGCGGTCCAGAGGGGGCGCATTCCTCCTGCTCATTCCAGTGCAAGCCCTACTACCGCTCCAGGGGGTGGCGAATATTTTAATGGACAGCCTGTTTCTGAACTCATTTCTCAGCTCCTTCGGGCAGAACCTTACCCAACATCACGTTATGGATCACAGTATACTCAGCAGGGCAGTGTTATGGGCATCGACAACATCTGCGAATTGGCTGCAAGGCTTCTTTTTAGCACTGTGGAATGGTCCAGGAGCATCCCTTATTTTCCAGAGCTTGCTATGGCAGACCAGGTCTCTCTCTTGCGGCTGAGCTGGAGTGAACTGTTTGTGTTAAATGCAGCACAGTCAGCCCTCCCACTACACATGGCCCCCCTGTTGGCTGCTGCTGGTTTCCATGCTTCTCCAATGTCTGCAGACAGGGTGGTCTCCTTTATGGACCAGATAAGGGTCTTCCAGGACCAAGTAGAGAAGCTTAACAGACTTCAAGTGGACTCCGCAGAGTATGCCTGCCTGAAAGCAATTGCCCTCTTTACTTCAGGTAAGATTACATGTTTTTTTAGATTAGAAAGTGTCTTAAATGTTTCCTTCCATTTTTGTTTCTTTTCTTTTTGTTCACTTTTCATTCATTCTGCATTTCTGCTTGTTTTAGCTTATTAAGGCTCTTGGGTCATTTTCTAACACGTTGAAAGAGTTTTACACCTGTAAACAATTTTATTTTCTTTCCAGATGCCTGTGGCCTCACTGACCCAGCTCATGTGGAGAGTTTACAAGAAAAAGCTCAAGTGGCTCTCACGGAATATGTACGTGCTCAGTATCCCTCTCAGCCTCAACGTTTTGGCCGCCTCCTATTGCGTCTGCCTGCCCTTAGAGCTGTGCCTGCATCCCTTATTTCCCAGCTATTTTTCATGAGGCTAGTGGGAAAAACACCTATAGAGACACTTATTAGGGACATGCTCCTTTCAGGAAGCAGTTTCAATTGGCCATACTCAGCCAGTCAGTAGCAGCTACTGCAGGTAATTCTATCTCTAGCAGGATCTTTTACACTACATTAGGGGCATTTCTCTGTACTTTTAATTGTGTCCCTTTTTCTGCTATAGATGACTAAGGCACTTCCAGAACTCATTGCGAAAAGAATTTGCAATTTCCAGAGACTATTTTATTGTTATTAAAACCTATGGATCACTGAGTACTCTCTGGTCTTGGAAACTATTCAGGAAGCCAGCCTCCCCAATTCATGGACTGATATCAATAATAATGAAAGCACTAATTGGGTATCTAGCTGCTCCACGTGGTGCTCTAAAACACACTCATATCACTAACCGTTCCAATGAAGATACTATATGATTCACTTGTTTATGGTATATAGCATAGACTGTGATCTCTACCTCCAGAATATTTACTTTTAATGTCCTAGAAGAAAGCTGCTGTGATGATTTATTTTTTCTGTTTGCCATTTTAACGGCAGCTTGTTGGATTCTGTTGTGTAGCAGAAACTTGGTTATTACCTTGTATTTTGAAAGTAGGACTTCACAAGATCACATCACATTAGTAACATTTAAAAAATCTAATTTATGTTCTTTACTCCACTGCTCTCCATTAAGTCATGTTAACGTATCTTATTATTATTATTTTTTTCTTTTGTAGCTCAGTTGCTTATATGAGTAAGGTTTGGGCTATTCAAATGTAAGTTCAAGTGCACATTTTATCATAAATGTGTGAATTTTTGCTTGTTTCTTTTTTTCCATTTGATTAAGAAAAATTGGGTTATCTACCTGTCATAAGAGAAAGTTGCTTTTTTTTTTTCCTGTGAATATTTTATTTGGTGAAGGTAATTCCCAGTTCCTGGGAAGTGATGACCCTTGTTGTAGTTGCATTTCTTTTCTTGACATGGTATAAGAAACAATTTTCTTTATTTTCAATTTTATTCTTTTGATCATAATGACCTATTAACAGGAATGTCTAAGCCTTCTTAAATGCTTGTTTTGTTTTGTTAGACACGGTAGCCAACTCAGTGTTTGGCTTAAAAAGAGTACTGTTTGAAATGAAAAAGGGTATTTTTCTCTTTATAACAGAATACTGAGATATTAAGCTGTGAGTGAAATATTGCATAATGAAGATTACTTTCAAATGCACCATATAAATGGGCTTAAAGGATACATTCACCTTTCTGAACATGTTACACCCATATTCAGTGTGTAACATGTTACTGATGCAGCAGCCCTGATCCCCCCCCTGAGTTGCCGTCGTGACAGCGAGCCGGGGATCTTCTCCTTGCACCTGCTGTCACAATTTTTAAAAAAGCAGCTGTGCAGGGCTCTGCCCACTTGCCGCATCATTCATTCACAGGGTTCTGTGAATAAGGGAATGACAATTACCATCAGCCATTGTGGCTAATGGTTTGTAGTTTTCGGTGGACTACCAGGGCGCTGATGAGCACTCTTTTAGTTCATTGATGCTTACTGTCATTCAGTAACTGCCTGCCTGTATGGGCAGACAGCTACACTGACAATCTGCAGAAGCCTGAGATTGCACCCACGATCTGCTGATCACAGGTGCAATGCTTTATAGGCTCCTATTAAAAAAAAAAATAATTGCACATTTTGTTACCTACAAAAACATGCATTTATTTATTTTACAAAGTTAAACGTATCCTTTTAACATAACATTGTTTTTTTGTAAATCTTTTGTCTGTATTCCATTGATTATGTTAATGGTTTAAGGCTTGTCCTTTTTAGTTCTTTTAAAAGAAATTAACCCCTTCTGGATCAAAAGAAACCAGAACAGACATTCACAAAGAACCACATGTTCTAGCTGACTTAATCTACCCTCAGCTACTAGGCAAACTTCTAAACTTTTATCTGTACATTTCCTGTGTCCGTTTTGGCCAGAGGGGCCTGATCATGATGGGCTGCTGTTGGAAAGAGCATGACATGACCAGAACAAAGACAAGCCCTTATCTTTCAGCAATTCACTTGCAGTTTTTATGTCCTGTGAAATGTAAAGGTTCTGTGAACACAACAGAGGCACTTATTTGAATGTACTCTAGAAGCGCCCTTCGAAATTAGTCTCCTGTTATCTCTGTTCTCAACACATTCAGATTACCATTGGTCTTTGTATAAAGTACATACTGTCAGAACAAGTAATACTGTCAGACTTCTATTGGGTGAAAATTTTATAAACATGGATGGATGTTTTCAGCCAGTACACCCTTGCTTTGCCTGTAAAGAGCCCTCATTAACACTGTAGCAGGGGTCACAACTTGTAGCATTTGTATGCCACCATGAAATCTCTTATGTCAGACCACCCTATAATGTCTGTGGGCTCCTTTAACGTGGTTGTCAAGGCTTTAGAAAAAACAAAACACATGCAAGACAGTCATAATGTTCTAGTATGCATCACATACTAGCCCATTCTTAGATTGACGATGTTGCAGCAGTCCCCGAGCCCCGCTGTGACTGGAGTCATGTTGTGTCAGACTTCTTCCGGGATTGCAGGCCACGGCTAATCACAGCGCGGACTCCAATGCTGTGATTGTCCGGAGCTGCGCTGATGTCACTCTCGTGCATGCGCACGGGAGCCGTCGTTTACAGCACACTGAAATGGCCCAGCTGGGCTGTTTCTTCACTGCGCATGTGTCGATGATGTCAGCACATGCAGATACAGGGAATATCTCCTAAATGGTGCAAGTTTAGGAGATATTCCTGGGACCTACAGGTAAGCCTTATTATAGGCTTACCTGTAGTTTAAAGTGGTTGTTATGACTTGACAATAACTTTAAGACACAGTACATGCACATTTTTTTGTCTCTTTAAAGCAGAACTTCTGTGAAGTGAAGGTGAGCCCCTGACATGCCACAATTGGCTTGTCATTTTTTTGGTAGGGACAGGGGACCCTGTTTTCACAAGGTCTCAGGTCCCACTTCTTCTCCTGGTGCCGCAAGGAAACTCTCCTTTCCCCCCTCCCGGCGATCTTCTGGGACACGTCAGGTCCCAGAGGATACACCGGATGCTCACACAGAGGAGGGGGTAAAAGAGCAAGGCTTTGGGCAGCCGCATTGCTGGAGCGTGGGACAGGTGAATGTCTGATTATGAGTCAGCAGCTACATTTTTCCATAGCTGCTGAATTTTAAAAGGGTGGAACTTCGCTTTAAATCTTACTTTGACCACCTAACAATGGTAATGCAGCACATCTCACAGATCTAGGTGTGTTTGTTTGAATATATATATATATATGTGGTAATCAGGGATTTTTGTCAAAAGTTTAAAAAATATAATGCACCTCATTTATTATGGATACATAATGGGAAAAAAAAAAAGTTCTTGAAATGGTATAGTCTACCATCCCTATCGTGATAAAATAATTCATACTCCAAGTACTGTTAACAGCAAATGCTGAATAAATCATCATTGTGCTATTTTATGTTTTAGTTCCCTTTTTAACTATTATATGGATATTCTATAAACTCATCACTTATTTCAGTCCTTAAAACGGAGCTCTAGGGAGATATAAAAGACAAATGAATGCAGCTCTGTTATCCTTTAACACTTATATTTTTTTTAATGCAGGTAGTGTAAGTAGCTGATTTTGACCCTGTATCAGCGAACTGTAGCCCTTGTACAGCAGGGTTGGCGTATGCGAGAAAATAGCAGGAGCAGCCAATCTGGTACATGTGCTGATAGGAAGAGAGAGCAGTGACCGAGATGAGTCATTGTTCTACTTCTCCTTTCACATTCTAGACCTATGACCTGGGCTCCAAGGATGTGAGTTGAATGATGCTTGTCTTCAGACTCAGGATGCCTTATACCAGAAAAAATACTGTGGGGGAATTTCTGAATCGAAAGTTGATATTGCAGCAGAAACAGGTTTTATTACATCTTTAAGGGGCTATTCATTATCTTATTTTTGGCTAGAGTTCTGCTTTAACAACTTGACCTGGCCCTTTGGCACCAAAGACTGTGAATGCAAGGTGACAAATAAAATTTTTGTTGATTGAACTAATGAACTACAGTTTGCATTGACAGGCAAAAAAAATGTTTTTGCTTTTGCAGAGCTGTTCTGTTTGTGTGTTTCTACTTTTAATTTTGTATGTATAAACATTCTGCTAATGCCAAAATTGGGTGTAAGGGAATATTGCCAAAGAAGGAATGTCTAAATAAAAATAGATTCAGCACAGTGTGAGTCTGACTTTTTGTGTTGTCTGCATTTTTCTGAGGTGAAGAATATACAGTTAATTTATGGCAGCTTTATATGCAGCAGCTATAATGAAATAGAAGTAACAATTGTGAAAAAACCTAAATACCTATCATATTGGACACTCTGGCAGATAATTTTGTAGCACCCTCCCTCATTCATATACATAAAAATTATTTTTTAGTAACATTGTTGACAAAGATATCTTAAGCGTACAGTACAGAGCATAGGCTGGTTATACGTATACCCTGGGTTATAGGCTGGTACTTTCAAGTGATCAGACACTGGCAAAGCTTTGCTGGACACACTCCTCTGGGCATACCCTACCTCACTTTGTGAGACATCTGTTTTTTGTGCTAATATTTAAGGCGATGGACATCTTCTCCCTTACAAGGAAATCATTTGCTTCACTATTCTATAATTTTACTTCATATTCTAAAGTCAAATCTTCAATTAACAAAAAAAGCAGTGCCTCTGGATCAGTGGCAGCTTGGGAGCCAAACCTGGACCTCATCCTGTGGGGACAGCCTATCATGTTGTTTTTGGTACTGGTTTCTTTTTGAGTGCTCACTTCGGCACTTGGTGCAACGTGTGTAGTTTTATGCAGGATGCTGTGGTCTTCCCTATGAAACCCAGGCACTTAAAGTGGAGGTCCGGCCGAAATATGACTCCAAGATAAAAATTCCCCTAGAATACGCATGCCTCTTGCAATGTAACAAAGGTATGCTGTGTAAACTATGCCCAGTTTTCTATTTGTGCAGCATCGTTTTCTTACTTTAAGTTCCTGCACAGCGCAGCCATCTCCAGTGTGGGCATCTAGAGCAGTGCCATGTCAAGCTGACCAAGACTTTCCATAGACGTTAAATGTTACAGGAGTAGGGCCATGTCAAGCTGACCAAGATCTCCCAGGAGCCAATGCAAAGCTGGAAATGACGTATGGTGCCGCGGCCTCTAAAGCAGGAAATGAAATTGGATATAGGCATAAATCGGGTAAGTGAACAGAAAAAAAAAAAAAAAATTGGCAATTTTAAGGATGCACATTAGTGCTAGACGATGAGAAGTGAAAAATGTGGGTGGAACGCCACTTTAACTGCTTGCTGACCAGCCGCTGTTCTGACTCTGTAGTAGGTGATCATGGGTCGCTGGCGGACATCGATTCTGCCCTACATGCAGGCACGCGCTGCCGGCAGCACGCATTCGCCCGCAAATCGTGCATGTGCGGCCAACGTACCGTGATGACTGTTTGCGCAGCCATGCCAACCTGCCGCAGTAAAACTGCACCGGCTGATCGGCAGCTGTCACTTCATAAATCAATTACAAACATTTTCTGAACAGCTGGTCCCGCAAACAAGGCTTACATAAGCACTACTCCTTTGGACTAGGCCTTTGCTAGCTTGAATTGGGATTATCTGTTTATCACTTTAGAGGCCTTTGGTTTCGGCTCTGTTTCTTTTCCTTTTAAAAACTTTATATAGCATTCCCCTGGCTCAAGTTACGATAAGAGGGTATAGATCCTCCTCATTCCCGATTCAACGTGATATGAGACAAGGTTGTCAGCTTTCTCCCTTACTTTTTACACTAGCAATCAAGCCCCTAGCTTTAGCAATTCACTCTTACCCCAACATCCATGCCGTTTGCTGTGGACAACAAGTGCATAAATGTGCTCTATTTGCCGATGATGTCCTTATGTATATTACCAATCATCAAGCTACTTTACCTAATTTATTAAAGTTATTGGATCAATTTTCATGCCTTTCTGGCATTTCCCTGAACTAATAAAACAGCTCTTAATGTCTTTGTCCCCCTCTACAATGCAGTCCCTTCGGGATACTTATACTTTCCAATGGGCACAGCACTTCCTTCCATATTTAGGGGTTCAACTAATGTTCTCTATTGAGACGCTTTATAAGGCTACTTATCCCACACTTTTTAAAAAGCTTCAGGAAGACCTCTGTCGCTGAGCTGATTACTCCCTATCTTGCAAACTGAAGTCCTCAGTTTTATATGGGGGAATAAAAAGCCTTGGATTCACAAATTTACCTTGTATACCTCAAAATTATGGAGTGGGCTTGGCCTTCCCAATTTACTAACCTACTTCCAAGCCGCCCAACTTGCCTATACTACCGCTAAGGGTCCTACACCATTTTGGGTCTCTGTTGGGCGCTCCCCTGCGGTCTCTTTGTTATAGGTTCTCCATTATGGCTACCTAGTCATTTGCACCCTCCTATATTATGTCCTACTTTATTGCCCCCATTGGCTGTTTGGGACAGAGTACTTCATCGCAAATCCCTTTTATTTCCACATACACTGTTCTGCAAGCCGAAGTTCCCACCTTGGTTTGTGTCTTCATCGTTTCAGTGGTGGATTAATAAGGTGGGGTTCAGGATTGGTGACTATCTCAATGGGGATCAATTATATACCTTGCAACACTTCAAAGACACATTACCGTCCCCCCCCCCGTCCCCCCCAATGAAATATTTAGATACAATCAAATTGCATCCTTTGTTAGATCTAAACTTAACTTATTAGTCGTGCCTCTTACGCTTACAAATTTCAAATTATCTTGTCAAACAAGGGGCCTTTTAAAAGGACGAGTATCTGCAGTTTATGCCTCCTTCACCATTCCGAATTCAAAACTCCCTTATACCCAGACCCAGTGGGAAAAAAATCTGAACTTTTACCTTTGACTTGTCTGAATACCAAGATATCGCTTATGCTCTATCCAAAGTTTCCATTAATACAACACTGATTGAAGGTAATTACAAAACACTTATGTTGGTATTTGGTCCTACCCTAGGTGGCTAAAATGCTTGCATCCACGCCACCTACTTGTTTTCGATGTTTGGGCCAATGCATCAGGTCTGGTTGCAGTGCCCCCTTGTGACTAGATTTTGGATTCTGATATTTAATCTAATAAATTCGGTGACGGGGGTGAATATCTGTAGATCCCCAGAGGCAGCTTTTTTCCATAAGTTACCCGATGAGGTTCCCAGGAACTCGGTGAGATTGATCACGTATATATTGTTAACAGCACTAATTACTATTGCTAAACATTGGAAACAGTCGGTAATTCCTCTTGACTATGTAAAGAGCAAGCTTAATTTTATTATGATGAATGATAAACTCACCCATACACTTCATAATAACATCAAGAAATTTAATAAAATATGGGATCCCTGGATCTGATCTATCTCGGTTCTGGGTTGTAAACCTTGAGGGGAAAAAAAAATCCCCAAAAAACCCTGTAAGACAAAGGCATAATGAGCTAGTATGCATCGCATACTAACTCATTATGAAATATTTACCCTTAGAACAAAGCCCTCAAGAACAAAGTGGCGCCTGCACACCGATGCGATGGCTGACCTCTTCCCCGGTGTTTCTTCCTGGTTCACATGCGTGCGGGAGCTGCCGTTTGTGGCACAGGCTCTGAAGGTCCGGCATGATTACATTGGCTGAATGCACTCTGAATAACTCCTAAACTGCAAGTTTAGAAGATATTCACAGTACCTACAGGTAAGCCTTATTATACGCTTACCTGTGGGTACAATTACAAAAAAGGACTTTACTTCCTCTTTAACGAGTCCCGGGTTGACCCCTTTCTTTTTTTCTTTTTCCCTCATTCTAATGTTCTCCTTCTCCCTTTTTCCTGTTGCATAATTTTGTCTGTGTCAGGTTAGGGTCTTACATGGTTCTGTCTACATGAATATTCTCAGGTATAATTCTAAAGGTTTTCCCATCGCTTCTTAACCAAATTCCCCTTTTTACACTCCTCTCCCTATTCCTCTGTGTAGTGCAGTTATTAGCGCACTTTCTATACCCTGCTGAGACTTAAGTTTTTGTTTAGAACTACTTTACTTATGATTTCCTGTGGTTCCAGTTAGGGATGCACCGAAATTTCAGCAGCCGAAAATTATCGCCATTTTCGGCCAAAATCTGTGTTTTCGATATCGGCCGACACAAAAGAACCGGCCAATACCAAAAGGGGGCGGATACCGTCCATTGCAGGTTATGTGTGCATCACACACCTGCAATTGATGTGGGAGATGAAAAGATTCACAAAGCAGGCTGCTTTTAGGAGCCGCTCTGTGCATGAAACTGTGACCTAATTACACTGGAATGCAAGGAATGCTGAGAGAGGTGTCAGATTTTCAACTTGATGTTGGGAGGTGGGCGGGCCCTGGTGTTAGCTGTTCAGTCCCGCCCACCTCCGATCTCAGTGAAAATGTGGCAGCTCTCTCTCTCTCTCTCTCTCTGCATTCCAGTGTAATTGGGCCACAGTTTCATGCACAGATCGGCTCGTACAAGCAGCGTGCTCTGTGCTTTGTGCATCTACTGATCTCTTCTGCCAGTACCATCCAGTGCTGCCTGTCAGTGCCAACCAGTGCCACATGCCAGTACCATCCTGGGCCACCTGTCAGTGCCACCTGCCAGGACCATCCAGTGCCACCTGTCAGTGCCACATGCCAGTGAGTGCCATCCAGGGCCACCTGTCGGTGCCAATCAGTGCCACCTGCCAGTACCATTCAATGCCACATGCCAATACCATCCAGTGCCGCCTATCAGTGCCACCTGCCAGTACAACCCAGTGCCACCTCTCAGTGCCAATTAGTGCCACCTGCCAGTACCATCCAGTGCCGCCTGTCAGTGCCACATGCTAGTGCCACCTGCCAGTACCATCCATTGGCACCTGTCAGTGCCAACCAGTGGCACCTGTCAGTGCTTCCAATCAGTGCCACCTATCAGCACCAATCAGTGCCCAGGCACAGGTAGGCTGCATATGACAATTGTATATAAAAATATAAATATTTTTTAAAAACTGTCATTTTCGGCTTAGTGCATTTTCGGTTTCGGCACCAAAATTTCCATTCGGTGCACCACTAGTTCCGGTTCTTATTTTCCATTTGCTGATCATGATCATTACCTATGTCTCATACCAATATGTTTACCTGAGAAAGTCATATTGCATATGGCTGTTCTTCTGCTGATGATTTACATTAGTTTTGTTTACTGTTCTATGGCCTTCTACAGTATCTCACAAAAGTGAGTACGCCCCACATTTTTGTAAATATTATTTTATATCTTTTCATGTGACAACACTGAAGAAATGACACTTTGCTACAATGTAAAGTAGTGAGTGTACAGCTTGTATAACAGTGTAAATTTGCTGTCCACTCAAAATAACTCCAACACAGCCATTAATGTCTAAACCGCTGGCAACAAAAGTGAGTACACCCCTAAGTGAAAATGTCCAAATTGGGCCCAATTAGCCATTTTCCCTCCCCCGGCGGCATGTGACTCTTTAGTGTTACAAGGTCTCAGGTGTGAATGGGAAGCAGGCGTCTTAAATTTGGTGTTTCTCGCTCTCACTCTCTCATACTGGTCACTGGAAGTTCAACATGGCACCTCATGGCAAAGAACACTCTGAGGATGTGGAAAAATAAGAATTGTTGCTCTACATAAAGATGACCTAGGCTATAAGAAGATTGTTTTAAGACCCTGAAACTGCTGCAGCACAGTGGCCAAGACCATACAGCGGTTTAACAGGGCAGGTTCCAATCAGGACAGGCCTCGGCATGGTCGACCAAAGGAGTTGAGTGCACATGCTCAGCATCATATCCAGAGGTTGTCTTTGGGAAATAGACGTATGAGTGCTGCCAGCATTGCTGTAGAGGCTGAAGGGGGGAGGGGTCAGCCGGTCAGTGCTCAGACCATAGGCCGCACACTGCATCAAATTGGTCTGCATGGCTGTCGTCCCAGAAGGAAGCTTCTTCTAAAGATGATGCAAAGAAAGCCTGCAAATAGTTTGCTGAACACAAGCAGACTAAGGACATGGATTACTGGAACCATGTCATGTGGTCTGATGAGACCAAGATAAACTTATTTGGTTCAGATGGTGTCAATGTGGTGGCAACCAGGTGAGGAGTACAAAGACAAGTGTGTCTTGCCTACAGTCAAGCATAGTGGTGGGAGTGTCATGGTCTGGGGCTACAGGAGTGCTGCCGGCCCTGGGGAGCTACAATTCATTGAGGGAACCATGAATGCCAACATGTACTGTGACATACTAAAGCAGCACCTCCCTTTGGAGACTGGGCCGCAGGGCAATATTAAAACATAACGACCCCAAACACACCTCAAAGAATACCACTGCAATGCTAAAGAAGCTGAGGGGGGGCATGTCCGGCTGCGTGCATGTGAGCAGCTTCCTCTCTGAGCTCCGTCTCCGGCCCAATATCCTTCACTTAATCCTGCCGTCTACAAGCTGCCTAATTGCTCCAAAGCTGCTGGGGAGAGAGAGGTAAGCCGCCTGCACACCTTCCAGATGGTCAAATACGGCAAAGAACGCCCGATCACTCCAGAGGAGAATCTGGCCCGATTCGCCCACACCTCCCAAGATGGCGGCCGAGACAGGCCGCACCGTGGGCTCGCCTGACTGGAGGGAAGAATCCCCTGCCTGGCCGGACACACAGGCCACCACCTCGGGTGAGTTGGAGGGAACATCCCGTGGGGACACAGATATGGTAGATCCACCTGCCTTGACTAAAAAGCCGACACTCTCCCAGATCATGGACACCATTGAATCATGTCACGCGGCCCTCTCCGTGCAGATAGACACTCTAGGTAGATTTTTCACTGCTTAAAGACTATGTTCACAAGGTTAAACACAGGGTGACTAATGCGGAGCAGAGGATCAGCACCCTAGAGGATGATTTCTATCCTGTGTCTGCTACTGTCTGTGATATACAAGCTGAACAAAAAATGCAAGCAGCAAAGTTGGGGGACATGAGACGGAACAATCTCTTAGATTTATCTTAGATTTATGGGGTTCTCGGAGGGGAAGAATCCGGAGGACTTTATTATGGACTGGATGTAAAATATGCTGGGAGCAGAGATTTTTTTCTCCACTATTTGCTATTGAAAGAGCCCATAGGATCCTGCTGCGCCCCCTCCCCCTGTCATTACAATTTTCCCTGACTTCTCGGCAACAACACAAAAGCAAAGGGTTGCGTTTCAAGGGATAAAGAAACAGCTGAGAGAGAGACATCTCCCATACAGTATGCTGTACCCAGCAAGGCTTAGAGTGGTTGCTCGGGACAAAGTACAATTCTTCAATACCCCTGCAGAGGCCGACCGCTGGCTTGACTCTCTGGGAAAATCGTGAAGATCTGCCGGGGTTACAATAATTCCTCCCTCCTTCTGAGGATGCAAAGTTTAATCTGCTTCAGTTTATTTCTAGATGGTCTAACTAAGGTGTAATTCCATAATATAGAGGCCTTGATTCCTATTCACATATCTGTCTCCTCCCTGGGGAATAATTGGAAGCTTGCATCTCCCTTTTTGTTTTTCCTTTCCCTTTTTGGAGGATGGCGATTCTCCTTGTGTCCAGTGGAGGTCAGGAAAGTCATGTAAAAGAGTGTGGAATTGTTATACCCCAATGACACTTCTTAGAACTGTCTTGTGGCAGACTTACAGGGGTGGCGCTACCTATATTTCGAACTATACCTGCTGCAGCAATGACCAGTATATTCCACAGGCTGGCTGGAGACCGGCACATAAGAGATTTTTGACACTTATCCTTAGTTCCGGAGATATAATACCTTAATGTGGAATCAATCTGGTAGATCTTTATTTGACTTCGTCTAATTTGAA
>BLSH010276290.1:990994-1013493 GCA_018402905.1 Glandirana rugosa | reverse complement strand
TGTCTCCTCCCTGGGGAATAATTGGAAGCTTGCATCTCCCTTTTTGTTTTTCCTTTCCCTTTTTGGAGGATCACAATTCAACTTGTGTCCAGTGGAGGTCAGTAAAGTCATTTAAAAGAGTGTGGAATTGTTATACCCCAATGACACTTCTTAGAACTGTCTTGTGGCAGACTTACTGGGGTGGCGCTACCTATATTTCGAACTATACCTGCTGCAGCGATGACCAGTATATTCCACAGGCTGGCTGGAGACCGGCACATAAGAGATTTTTGTGACTGAATTATGCCTTTCTCAATATCATCCTTTGGATGAAAGTATAATTGCACTCCCTTCTATTTTACGTTACTAGTTGGGGGGGAAAAAAAGCTCATATTCAGTTGGGGATTATGAGCCGGGTGGGTTGGGGTTTTTCATGGGAAAGTTTGTTGTTTGATGTACATCCACATGAATTGTCTTTTTTTGTTGGTGATGATCGGGACTCTCTCCGGGCTGGCTGGGGGCCCTCAGATATGCACCCAGGAGGTGCATTTTTATAGAAAACTGATGGGGTCATATACGGCATCTGGCTCCAGAGTTGTTCTATGCCCTTTGTTTTTTCCTGTGCCATGGCGCTACAGTCACTAACGGTGCTCTCCTGGAACGTCAGAGGCCTCAATTCTAGAATTAAGAGATCATTAGTGTTTAACTATATACGGAAGCATGCGCCTCACCTGATTTTCTTCCAGGAGACACATCTGATTGGGTCTGGGGTACTGGCACTGAAAAAGGCATTTGTGGCGCATACATTTCACTCCACATATTCTAATTACGCAAGGGGGGTTACAATATTGATAGCTAAATCCTTGTGCTGTTCTATTACAACTATAGTCACGGACCCCTTTGGACGGTATGTTATAGCGGTTATAAGAATAAATAATTGTGCATATACCTTTGTGGCAATCTATGTACCTCCCCCATTTACTGTGGCACTATGGGACTCAATTATGTCGAAGGTGCTACAGGTGGCGGAGGGCCCACTGCTGATTTCGGGAGACCTCAATGCAGTACTTTCCCTGAACCTGGGTAGATTTCAGGCAAAGTCTCTAGGTACCTCTCCGTTAGCGGCATGTCTCTCTAAATACAATCTGGTATTCTTCCACGTATAAATCTCTCTCCCGAATAGATATGGGACTGATGTCTCCTGACCTGCTTTCTAGGGTAGTAGAGGTCTCATACTTACCAAGAGCAATTTCGGATCACTCTCCCTTACTGATTAAACTCAGCCTCCTGCCCTCTAAGGGGTATAGGTTATGGGGTCTAAGTCCATTGTGGCTGGAGGAGGAAACCTTCTTTATGGCCATGGCCAAAAATATTTGCAACTACTGGAATGACAATAGGGAAGGCACAACGATGGGTGTGGCATGGGTCGCTTTTAAAGCTACTGCTCAGGGTGCAGTTGCGGATACTATTAAATGTCTCAGAGAGGACAGGGCATGGAAAATATCCATGCATGAGACTAGGGCTTTGGCAGCGAAGGTGGAATATATTAAGGACCCCCTCCTCTGCCAACTATCAATTATGAAGAGACTCTATGCAACAACTTGACTTGCTTCTTATTGAGAAAACTCAAAAGAAACTGCTTTATCAGAAGCAGAAGTTATTCGAATTTGGTGACAAAAATAGTAGGATTCTGGCCTACCTGGCCAAGGTGGACGTCCAGCCCACCTCGATTTCTTGTGTTTTTGACGCCAAAGAAGTCCTTCAAACCTCCCAGGAGGAGATTACGCAGACTTTCTTTGAGTTTTACTCTCAACTCTATTCCTCCAAAACTGATTTTGAACAAGAGGACTTAATGAGCTACTTAGATGAAGCTCATCTACCTCTCCTCTCTGAGACTGAGACCACTGAATTGGATAAACCCATTTCAATAGAGGAAATAAATGAGGCAATTGCATCCTTTAAACCAAACAAAACCCCGGGTTTGGATGTTATCCAGTCGAATGGTATACTTTTATCCATGTATAAGAAGGCCTATGAAACTGGGGACCTCCCCCCTTCACTTAGGGAGGCTTTGATAGTTTTGATTCCAAAGCCCAATAAGGATCTCAAATATTGTGAATCGTATAGGCCTATTTCATTAATAAACAACGCAAAAATTTTGGCCAAAGTTCTGGCGCGTAGGCTAAATACTCCAACACTAGAGTGGTGGTGTCATTGGATACGCATAAAGCGTTTGACTCCATTGAGTGGCCCTTTTTATTTGAGATCCTTAAAAGGTTCGGATTCGGCCCTAGTTTTTTAACCTGGATCAAGCTATTGTACTCACGTCCCATGGCACGCCTTAGAGTAAATAATAACATAACTGATGCCTTTCCAATGCTCAGGGGAACTAGGCAGGGGTGCCCCTTATCCCCTTTATTATTTGCCCTAGCCATAGAGCTCCTGGCGGTGTTTCTTAGGCGAAACGGAGGAGTCAAGGGTTGTAAAATTAATGACTTAGAGGAAAAAACATCCTTATATGCGGATATGTTATATTTGGCAGATCCAGCAGACTCTCTACTCACTGCCCTACAGGTTCTCCTAAAATTTGGGACCTTTTCAGGCTTCAAGGTCAACTGGTCTAAATCTAGCAGATTCCCAATAGATCCCCGGTTTCAACCATTGCTTCCACCCTCTATACCACTCAAAGTGGTTTCTAGATTTAGATATTTGGGAATAGAGGTGCAGTTGCCTTTAAAAAAATTATATTGACAACAATGTGGCTCCATTAATAAGAAGATTGAAAAACTGCTTAAAAGCTTGGGGTAAGCTTCCCCTGAATTTGTTAGGGAGGATTAACCTCTTTAAAATGATTTTCTTCCCCAGATTTTTGTATGTCTCTTAGCATGCCCCAATTTATTTAGGGAAAAAACTTTTTGTGGAAATAGATTCTCTACTCACCTCTTTTCTATGGGCATCTCGACCAGCTAGGATATCACTAACCACCCTGAAACCCGCAATACAAAAGGGGGGGATGGCTTTGTCCGATTTGCAAGCTTACTACTGGGCAGCCCAACTAACCCACATTCATAGCTGGTTTTTCCCTGATATTGCTAACGCCTCGGTTGCGGCTCAATCAGCACTCATGCAATCCTACGAGGCATTGATAAATATCCTATATAGAAATGGCCCATATCCTATTCAGGGGGCGGAGGTTCTGAAATTATATAAAATTTTCCATTTATCTAGTAAAAAAATTGGGACCTCCTCCCTCACTCTGTCACCCAACGCCCCCCCCTGTGGTATAATGACAACCTGGCGGAGATTGCCCGCTTGCCTGACGTATACTGGTGGGCCCGGGTTGGACTCATGTATGTGCATAAGCTGTTTACTGAGGGAAGATTCAAATCATTCTGGGAACTGGGGTCTAAACTGGGTATCCCTGCCAATTATCTCTTCTATTATTATCAACTCAGACATGCGGTGGCAGCGCAATATGGGTTAAGGGATGTTCACCTTTGGACCTCGGTACTGGAAGCTTTATTGTATGATGATGATCACTCTAAACTGATTTCCAGATACTACTCCCTGCTGTTCTCGGAGACACCTTCCAAAATACTTTGGGTGCAAACCCAATGGCAGACATATATCTCTGCATTACAAGACGACACGTGGGAGACAGTGTTGGGCGATCAGTTGACAAGTGTCATAGCAGCAGGTGACAAAGTAATCCAAATGAATTACCTACACAGAGTTTATTATACACCTGCAAGGCTTTTCAGAATGGGTAAATTAGAATCTGAAAACTGTTACAGATGTCATACAGCAGTGGGTAACTTTTTTCCATATGATTTGGGAATGGCCGTGAATCCGTAAGTTTTGGTCGGAGATTACCTTGTTTATGGAAGAGAAACTGGCCCTACCGAATATATGCAACCCTGACAGGTGTATCCTTGGGGATATGGAGGAGGAGGAGCTGGGAATGCATAATAAGACTTTAATTAGATTTCTCTTTTTCTATGCTAAAAAGGCAATTGCCATTCAGTGGAAAAACCCTGACCCGCCAACTCACCGATGTGGGTGGAGTTGGTGAATCGGGCCCTGCCCATGTATAAGTTAACATATACGGCTAGGGGATGTACAAATTTTTTTTCTAAAATATGGTCGAAATGGATTGACAAGGTGTCTGGGTCCATTGAAATATAATGTATAGAGGAATGGTATTGCTAGACAGATAGGAGGGATCTTTGTGGATGCCAGATTGGTGATAAGGGGGTTTTCCTATGCTGGGCCCTGGGAGAGTCTTAGATACATCATCATGGTCATCAACGGATGGTAGAACTATACAAGTACTTCATGTGGTCATGTTTAATTTGTTTTTGTTTTTGGTGTTTTCCTGGTTTATCTTCCCTTTTCCTTTTGTTTACAATACAATGAATAACTGGGTGTATACTAATCTTGCGGCATTGAGGTTATACAGTCAATACGGATATCCAATGTAAACCATATACCCTTTTTTTTTCCTGTCATGAGGATGTTGTTTATATGTATAATAATAGAATACCTTAAAAAAAAAAGAAGCTGAGGGTAAAGGTGATGGACTAGCCAAGCATGTCTCCAGACATAAACCCTATTGCGTATCTGTGCGGCATCCTCAAACAGAAGGTGGAGGAGCGCAAGTTCTCTAACATCCACCAGCAGAAAATTTGCACGGTTATACAAGCTGTACACTCACTACTTTTACATTGTAGCAAAGTGTAATTTCTTCAGTGTTGTCACATGAAAATAAATATTTACAAAAATGTGAGGGGTGTACTCACTTTTGTGAGATACTGTACCTTCGCTATATTGACAACCCGTGCATTGGTTATTGTTTAAGTGGCCTGTTTGTTACTGCCTAAATGTTTTCAATAAAAATCTTGAAATATAAAACAGCCATTCCTGTCCAGAGTGCAAAAGTTCCTCCACCCTCCACTGTTAGTGCCAGAATTGGAAAGCAAAATGCTTCCTCTAGAGCAGTGATGGCAAACATTGGCACCCTAGATGTTTTGCAACTACATTTGCCATGATGCTTATGCACTCTGCAGTGTAGGTGAGCATCATGGGAAATATAATTCTAAAACATTTGGGGTGCCAAGGTTCGCCATCACTGCTCTAGAGGATTTCTCTGAGGGGAATGAAGAGGACGGGAAGCAGTGTTAGAGGAGGCAGCAGAAGATTTCCCACCCTCAGCATCTCATACACCTAATGTTATGACTTAACGCAATATGCTTGCCGGTGTAGATATGCTTGAATCTCACCATGCTACATTAGACTAAGATCGGTTAAGTCTAAAAAAAAAAAATACCCCATTTATGAGCAAATAGAATGGGTAATTTAGGATGGTTGGGTTAACGCTAAAAATATTTTCACCCATCCAGTGGAAAAAAGTTCACTAAAAAGTGGTCTATTCTGGTACCAGATCCTGTTGTCTTGGTCTCATTTTACTGTGCCTATAGAAGATGTCCCTTCATTTAATGACTCTGATGGCTGAAAACTTGAGACACTACTTTGTGAGGCTGTTTAACCTTGCAAGCATAGGCGTGCTCACAGGGTGTGCCTGGGCACACCCTAATCGCCTCATGTGCATTAACATTATCCAGGGACGGCACCAGGTGGGTGGCTGGGGGTGCTAGTGGCCAGTGTATATGCCCCCATTATACTAATGGATAGGTTCAACTGCAGGAACACCTTACACCTGTATTCTGGGTGTAACATAATATGCTCCCAATCAACTGTCTCCAATCACCAGAGCCTCCTTTCTGTGACAGCAGGTGGCTTTCATGTGTGTTTGAGATTTGGGGTGCATACCCTAATGCAATAGGTTGTGCACACCAATGCTTGCAAGCCCAGCTCTGCAACCAGATGTTGCTACACATTTCTGTTTGCCAGACTGCAGCTACTCTAAGGCAATAAACAACCAGCAGGATCCTGTCTTCCAGGACCAAACTGTGGTTGAGCAATGCTCTCTGCCTTACTCCTTTGATGGTCATTGTTCATTGTTCATGCCTTAGAATAATTTGTGACATAGTTCTCCAGAATGGCTCTCATTTCTATGCACATAATCTTATGGCTAAAGGTTTCCTGCAAATTTCGCCCAACAGAAATGCCCTTCTGAAGCATTTGGTAAAGCACTTGACCAATTCATCAAAGATGTCACAGGAGGAAAAGAACTTCCACAATGGAAGGTTTCTAAACCCTCTTCCTCTGGGCCTTCTACCTCCTCAAAAAGAAGACCGCCCAATCAATTTCCTCAGGCTTCATCTTTAAAGCGATTCTTCAACCTAGAAGCAAAAAATGAAAAGTCAGAATCTACAAATACTGTAGTTGCTGACTTTTAATAGGGCACTTACCTGTCCAGGGATCCAGCGAGGCCCTCACCCAAGCTTCTTCACAGGATTAAAGAAGCTTCTGAGGATAGTGCCCAAATTTTTCTTGCAATCACTTTTAGAAGAAGCCTGGAGCCTTGGTTGCCTACAGAGAATGTCAAGCAGCTATAACCCGAGAGAAGTAATTTTTAGAATATTCCTATTGTATAGATAAGTATTGTTTGTGCATGTTGGTTGTATGTGCAGTATATCTGTCAGTTTTGTACTGTGTTCCCATAATTGCAATCGTTTGTATATACAGCATTTTGTTTAGTAGAAACCAGAAAGAACCTGAAAAGATGTAAAACAAAATATGCCCTCATTCTTAAGAAAGGGAGGGAAATTGGTTAGTTTGCCTTTCTCTGGATTACAGACTTGTGCGTTCAATCAGTGGCTTCCAAGGGGCACAAAATAGAATTCAAAACCTGACTCATTTTCTTTACACCTGCTCAAATTTTTGCAAAAACAGTCCTGTAGACCGTCCTGAACCATCTCTTGTCCCAGGGAGTGGTTGTTCTGGTCCCTCTGGAGGACAAGTTTTGCATTGAATCCACAAGGCCAGTTATTGCCTCTGTGAGACGGAATACTTAGCATCAGTACACATCCAAGATGTTTGTCCCCTAATCCCATTTACCCATCTCATCAGCGCTTCCAGCACTTTGCAGTGGGAGACAAAAACGTCTAAAATGTCGAACTGCCATTTGGCCTATCTTCATTGTTTGGTGGACATCCCAACATCTATGAAAATCCAGCCTGTGTCTTGTACTGTATGATTAAGATAAGAGGAATTTAGACCTGTAAATTTCATATCTTGGAGTACAGTACAGGACACCCTCCTCTCTGTTCCTGTGTTACTCTGCATTGCCTGCTAAAAAACTGGAGGCCTTATGGAGTGAGGTAGGCTTATAGGGGTATGCCCAGGGAAGCATGTCCAGCAAAGCTTTGCCAGTGTTCAATCACGTGAAGGTGACAGCCTGTAACCCAGGGTCTATGAATATCCACCCTGTTCTGTAATCTAAGATCTAGAATTCACAAGTAAGTCAAAATTCCTCTTGTTTTTTCTTAGAGCATTGAATAATCAGACTGGAAATAAATAAAAAGACACGCTTCTTCCTGACTACTACAGAGGGATTGCTTCCTCATGTTGACCGGTAGGGATGAGTTTGTCGTTCATTGTGAATGACTTGGATCTGCATTACTGTGACCTAGGAATAATGTGTGTGCCGCTCAGGCTCAATAGGGAGGAGGTATGTGAATAGTGCATCCGCAACTGCTGCTGGAGTGCTGACAGGGGATGGAGCCCGTCCTGGCTCCTGTAAAGTTCAAGAAAGGAAGGGTGACCCCTAAAAGTAGCACATCCATGGCTTCCTACTGCAATGAATGAAGTGGCAACCTCAGCCTGGACTCTAACTGTGGCCCGGCTGGAGTCCAGGTTGAGGTTGCCACTTCATTCATTACAGTAAGACGCCATGGATGTGCTACTTTTAGGTGTTACCCTTCCTTTCTTGGATCTGCATTACTTGGTTGTGTGGAAGAAGCCTTTGTCCTCAACGTGGTGAAAAGGTGCTTTGCTAGGGGGTCCTCCCTGGCAAGGTACCCCCCCCCCCCACGAAGGGCATGTTGCCTAGTAAGGTAAAGGGGGGGGTGAGTTCACCCCCTCCCACTTTTCTGGCCTGCTAGGCTGCATGCTCAGATAAGGGCCTAGTCTGATTTTTTTTTTTTTTTATGGGTGTGACTACATAACTTTTTTTTCTTGATTTTTTTTTTTTTTTGTGTGGGGCTCCCTCTTAAAAGGAAACGTACCGATGCACTACTCCCGAGCAGACGTCTAAAGCATCATCCAGGCCTGTGAATAAAAATAATTTTACAAAACTTTCACTTTAAGCATTATCAAAGTTGCTGCTCCATATTAACTGGATTTTTTTTTGCTTTGCGGCAGTACCCAGACCCCCATGTTGTATGAGAATTCCTTGCCTATTACCCTAGAAAATGCCCAGAACAGATTATTAACATTTAGCTCAAATTGATCTCAATGTGGTTCACATTTGGCACCCAAACTTCTGCAATGTTGGCCTAACTTGCTTCGAACCAAAGCCAGGTACAGTCAGCTCATCCCTATTGACCATCAATCTTGGGCACAATAATATTTCCTCCTATTTTGGTGGTCAGTAGGAGTAAAGGGGAGAAAGAAGAATTACCCATTCTTCCCATTAACCACCAATATAGTAGGGCAGCCTTCCTTTAAAGGACCACAGTGTTAAGGGGCTTGCTTCTGTCCAATGACTACCAAGAGCACTGCAGAATTCCCTTTTACTTTGTTGGTCAGTATAAGCATACTGATGAAAGTAGGAAGAAAGTCTCTTACACACTGGTGAGTGTTGGGAAAGATTTTGTATTATTCCTACTAAACATCAATGTAAGTGGCATGCTTTATCCTGCTAGCCACGAAAATGACTGTAATGAAAGTAAGAAACATTCAAAATTCTCTACATTGTGGGTTATTTCAAGGAAGAGTGTTACATTAGTTACTCTGGTTGAAAAAAGACACAAGTCCATCCAGTTCAACCAACACAGAAGAAAAAAAAATACACACACAAATACAAAACCTCCTTATACACTATCCCACAGTTGATACAGAGGAAGGCAAAAAACCCCCAGTAAAGCATGATCCATTTTTCTCCTTTATTCCTTCCCGATACCCCAACAAGCAGATGGATATTGCCTGGATATAAATATATATATATATACACACACACACACGTAGCTAGAACCTTCAGGGCCCCGATTCAAGAAACCATGATGGGCCCCCCTGACCCCTGGATGTGACCCTTTCCTCTGAGTCCGATGGCGGACTGGTCGCAAGTGGGTGGCTGCATATAAAGGAACCGATCTCCATTTCTCCTCCGCTTCTCCTCTCCGTCCCACAGGCATTTAGCAGCTGCAGGAGGAAAATGCAGACATTGGTTCCTCTATGCCCCCAGGGGATTGGGGCTGCACTGCAACCACTCCGCAACTGTGGGCATTGTCCAGAGCCTCCCCCATCCTCTGGAACTCCCTGCCCCGGTATGTCTGATCAGCCCCTACTCTGTCCACCTTTAGGAGATCCCTGAAAACTCATTTATTCAGGAAAGCCTATCCCTCACCCACCTAAGAACTGTACCTGAACCACCCCCCATCAACCCATCCCCCGCAGCTATTACCTTTTGTACCACCACCCCCTCCCTTTAGAATGTAAGCTCTACGAGTAGAGCCCTCCTGTCCCTTCTGTATTGTAATTGTACTGTCCCTCCTCTACATATATCTCGATATAGAGATAGGTCTGCAGTACACAGGGAGCCTTTTCGGGGCCTGCAGCGAACGCATGCACTTGCAAATGTGTGTAATCAATCCCCTGTTTTTAAAAGCTACTGTTAGACAGGTGAATTTGATTGGTCGCAGGCTGGTCAGAAGTATCCTATCTGCACAAGAGGTGGTTTGCTCTTCTATTTGCAGCAAGCTGTCTGCCGTACTGAGTGATAAGAGTGGTGGATGAGAATTACTTATGTAATCTAGCTGCTGGGCTCATTATTGGCCACCTGCTGGTGGGTCTTTCCACATAGGGGGGCATCCCCCTATTGTTCACGAGGCGTGGTGACAGTGAACAATGCGGCCGAAATTATTCCACTCTTAGATGCACTTCTTTTTTCTGGACTTATATTTTATTAAATAGCGCTGCTCTTTTTTCATGTGGATTTGGTTAATTTGTTTTATTTATTATTAGTGGCTGCTGTTTTGATTCATTTTTATTTGATATTTATTTTCAGTGTATGGTTATCCTAGAGTGCTGATATTTTAGCGCTGTAGCATTTTAGACTGTAGTACTTTTGACATATGATGTAAAGAACATGCTTCCTTCCCCATACCACCATTGCAAGGGTCATTCTTCTTACCACTGGTTGCCAGTGTAAGTTATGTTTGTAGTAAGTATAAGAGAAAGAAAGAATGCCTTTTACATTAGTGGTCAGTGGCAGGAAGAGATCTAATTAATTTAGGGGTTAGAAAAAAGAATGCTGACATGAATTTAAGGGGTACTCTTCCTCCCTAACTTTCAGTGTAATTTCTTAATCTGTAAACTTTGTTTCCTTCGGTTCTTTTTTCCTTTTCTAGCTCTTTGTCTTTTTGTCTACCCCTAGGGGTAGTAGTAGATCAAGACGTAGAATGGGTAAGAACAGTAGACCCTCTAGGAGCGAAGTATCCTCTTCTGAGAGCGAAGAACGCCTTGATAAATCAGTGACTTTTTTAGAGGACGCTCAGGCAATTCAGGACGACCCAGGTCCATCAAGAGTGGGGAAAAAGAACAACCAGAAAGGTACCAAAAAAAGACATAGAGCTAGAAAAGGAAAAAAGAACGAAAGGAAACAAAGTTTACAGACAGACCCGCTCCAGGGACAGCAAAAAATAGTCCCCCTATGATAGACCATAACCCAGTTGGTACAAGTCAACAAGATTTAAAAGTGGTAAATCTCTTGGATTTCCCTCTAAATATACACCATATTACCCTTTTTACAAAAAGGTCTGTCTTTTTCTCCATCCGATTCAATGAACAAATTTAAGGTCTTTTGCGTAAGGTGGCTTTGAGCTTCTGGCACAGAAGTAGGGAATTCAACTCACCTAATGCGAGACAGACAGATATAGAGAAAGAAGAGAATGAGGCTCTGGATGCTCTGATTTCCATACTAGACGAAAATACGTCAAGTGATTCGGGAGAAGAGACTTCTGTTACAAACCCTCACAGACCTTCGGGCTTTAGAGTTCGTTCTACTAAGATGCCTACATTATCCAAACATAAATGGATTAGTATATTTCCTCAAATGGTCAGAGGTGATCTCCAGCAAATTATCTGAGGATGGAAGGGAATAGATAGCCTGACCAATCAGGAAAGAAAAGAACTTTCTGAACTGGAATGAGCACCTAATGTGATTAGAGGAAGTGACAAAGGTGGCAACATCATTCTATGGTCAGCTGACCTATATGAAAGAGGTATTACGCCAACTCAGGGACCCATGTACTTATCAAAAACAGTCAATTAATCCTTTCCCAAATCTGGTTAATGAATTGAACCGGATGTTGGGTTTGGCATTTGAAGAAAATTAGATTTTAAAAAAAGAATGGGGATTCCTGAAAGTGAAGGAATTTAATATCCCAACCTTCTACGTGATACCAAAACTCCATAAGAACCTTGATAATCCATTCCATCCCATGTGAAGGACATGAGGGATGTGCTACGTAAACTGATGGATATCGATATCCCTCAGGAGACGTTACTAGTCGCAATCGACGTAGAATCCCTCTATATGTCCATACTGCATGGATTGGGTCTACAAGGAGTAGCACACTTCCTTGAAAGGAAATTTCCCTCCTATGAAGCCCACAATGAATGCATAGTGGACCTGTTGGAGTTTATGCTTAACCACAATTTATTTCAGTTTGCAGGTATCTATTATCAGCAGCTTAGAGGAACGTCTATGGGGGCACCTTGGGCCCCCGCATACGCCTGCCTACATTTAGGCCTGTGGGACACACAGTTTACTGTGATGTGCTAATGTTGTGGGGGGCTCTGAGCATCTGTTGCTGGAGTTCATACAGGAACTTAACAACGATAGAAATATCAAACTCACATTCTCTTATGACGCTGCCCTTCCTTGATCTTAGGATTAAGGTTAATGGGAACCAGCTGGAAACGAATACTTATAGGAAAGAAACAGCAGCCAATACCCTCCTACAGCCCAGCAGTCATCATCCCCCCCTCTCTGATCCGTGGCATACCAGTGGGGCAGTATATGTGGATACGCAGAAACTGCTCCTCTGACTCAAGTTTTCATTTAGAGGCTGACAATCTATATGGACGGCTCAGAGAGAGGGGCTATTCACACCAATGTATTCGGCGGGCCAGAGCTCCTGCCCGCAATAGGAACCGCAGAGCACTGATTGATGGAGATCGTGATGGTAATCAACAGATGCTGCCACGTAACACCCCGGTGAGGATGATCACTAAATTTGGAGCACAATGGGAGCAGGTATGGGCCATCTTAGCCAAACACTGGCATTTTATAACTAGAACTCCCTTGCTCCAGGAGATAGTGGGACCATGCCCCTTGATGGTGGCAAAATGGTCCAGAAACCTGTGGAAATCTTTGGTGCACTCTGAGTTCCGCAAGACTCCAACTCGGCTGAGTGACCTTTCCACTAAACCATCCATGTACACATGCGGCAGATGCAGCATCTGTCTTTTTTGTAGATAGGACTGACACCTTTTCAAACACTGACAACTCCAGACAGTTTCACATTAAACGTTTTATAAATTGCTCTACCACCAGGGTAATTTATATGTCAACCTGTCCTTATGGAAAAGCCTATACAGGCAGTCCCTGAGTTACGAACGACTCCTACTTACGAACCGAGCTGAGCAGTGCCAGACACATCCCACAGTGCTGTATAGCATAGCTACAAGAGCCCTAAATAACACAACTGCACACTGAGTGCCTGTTTACATATGTCTGTTGTATCCGAAGTGCGGATTCAGTGTGATTTGAAAGAGTCCTGTCCAGTGAGGTCCGGCTCAGTTGAAAATTCAGGTCCATTGACTTTTATAAGAACGCTTCTAAATTGCACGTCATTCAGTTGTGAACAGGATACAATCCTGACCTGATACTGATACAATCCTGATCTGATCTTGATCAAAAACTGACCTGATACTGATACAATTCTGATCTGATCCTGATCCTTTGGTGTTTATCAGCGGCGGCCATCGCTGTGGAGCCTGAGACTGTGTTTTTTTAGCAGAGACAAGCCCTCCTCTGTATCCCGGTGTTGGGCACGTGGACTTTCTCTCCTGGATGCAGCATGGTTGCAGCTTTACCTCTGAGGCAGCTAGCGCTATATCGGCGGAGTGGTGAGTCTGGTAGGGTCCCCTCCACTCTCTCTACTGTAGGTGCGAGGTGTCCTGGTGAGCCATTGTTTTTCTTACTGGTGTGGGGGTGTCCCAGAGCAGTGGTTACACTTGGTGCGGTGGGCCCCTTCCCTTGTTATGGAGTCTCAGGAACAGATTTCCCCACCTGATCCCTTCTCAGAGGCTGCAGGTACTTCTGGGTCCATCCTTGGAAGCGCTGACGGCAGTCCTTGAGTTCTTTGTGTCCTGGGTGGAGGTGGCTTGCGGGCGGCGTCCCCTGCTTCGCCTGTCTCATCAGGTCTGGAATCTGACTCGGCTGCTGCGGACGGGTTCCGCCCTGTGGGGCATGTGGCCGCGGTCCCTAATGTTTCAGACAGGGAGGATGATTCCTCTGCCCCTGTGGCTGCGCAGGAAAAGGCACTGGTGGACGCACCGATTACATCTGTGCAGGAAACTTTAAAAATGGAGAATGCGGCGGAGGTGCCCGTTCAATTTGGCACTCACAAGCCGTCCTGTATAGCAAAGGTTTTTCCTTACCCCACCTATTTTGATAGATTTGTCTATGGGAACGTCCTTTTGCAGTCCCAAAACGCTTTGCGGTGCACGATCCCTTTGAGGGGAGTCTCCTCAAAAGATGGACTACTCCTCCTGTGGTGGACCCCCCAGTCTCTCGGTTGAACAAAGCCACCATGATCCTGGTGGAAGACTCCCCTGTCTTTAAAGATCCTGCTGACCGGAAGGCAGAGACTCTGGGCCACCCTATGTTCACTATTGCGGGCTCGGTGTTTAGGCCGGTGCTGGCCATGGCTCTGGTGTCTCAGACCCTAACCAAGTGGGCAAAACTGTTGCGACGCGATTTGGAAGGAGAGCAGTTCCCTCCTGCCTTTTCTGAATTGGCGGACCAGTTGGTCCAGGGGTTGCAGTTTGTCTGCAGGTCTTCCTTAGATGCAGCTCCCTTGCTCTCTAAGCTGTCCGTGTCAGCGGTGGTGCTTAGATGGGTATTGTAGCTTAAGTGCTGGTCGGCTGACCAGACTTCTAAAAAAGCCCTAACTGACTTGCCTTTTTAAGGTGATCGTTTGGGGTCACTCTGAACCACATCATAAAGAATGTCACAGGAGGAAAGCGTACTTTCGTGCCGCAGACAAAAAAGGGAAAAGAACCTCGCCATAAGTGGGGCCCCTCTTTTTCGGCTCATACGTTTTTCCGTCCCTCAGGGTGTACCAACAAGGATACCCAACCTTTCAAACCCTCTTCGGGAGGTGCTAAACGATCTTGGCCCGGCAAACCGAGAGCGGGGGTTTTCTAGCTCCACGGATAAGACCCCTTCAGCCTGACGATGCGCCCTCACCTGGTTCTTCGACGATTTCCGGGCCCGTGGACCTCATTGATTACCGCCACATGGATCCTTTCTTGGTACAAGATAGAGTTTCAGTCTTGGCCCCCAAACAGGTTTTTCCTCTCCAATTGCGCCTGTTCCCAGAACGCCTACTAACCCTCCGGGGTGTGGTACGGTACTTGTTGCTGCAAGGAGTGATTGTTCCAGTTGCAGAAGCAGAACGTTTTCAGGGGTTCTATTCAAACCTGTTCACAGTACTCAAGAAAGAGGGTACGGTGCGACCGATTGCTTTGTGAGGGTCCAGAAGTTAAGAATGGAGTCCATTCATTCAGTAGTGGGGTCACTGCATCAAGGGAATGTTCTTGCCTCTATCGAGATCAAAGATTCTTACCTGCACATCCCGATCTGTGCACAACATCAGCGCTTCCTCCGCTTTGCAGTAGGAGAGGAGCACTATTAATTCACGGCGTTACACTTTTGGTCTAGCTTCCGCTCTGCGGGTTTTCACCAAAGTGTTGGCCCCTGTCCTGGCATTACTGCGCCAACGAGGGATTGCTGTCCCGGGATACTTGGACGACGACCTGCTGCATGCAGCAGATCTTGTCACTCTGCGTGGCAATGTGGAGATTACTATCCAATCCCTGAAGGAGTTTGGTTGGCTCCTAAACCTTCAAAAGTCAGCACTACAGCCAGCACTGAGACTGGACTATCTGGGCCTGACACTGGATTCTGCACAGGCCAGGGTATTTCTCCCACTGGAAAAGCTCCAGAAGCTGCGGGAGGCGATTCATCTCTTGTTATCCGGCAGAGATTCACCTCTTGTTATCCGGCAGGTGGGTCACCATACGCACTTGTATGCGGGTGCTGGGCCTGATGGTGTCGACCACTGAGGCGGTGCAGTTTGCACAGTTCCATACCAGAATCCTGCAAAAGGAGATCCTGTCACAATGGGACAAATGCCTGTGTTCTCTGGACAACCAGATTCAATTGAGCCGGGGAATCCAAGGGTTCCCTAATCTGGTGGCTCCGATCTCTGGCCCTCCAATGGGGAAAATCTTTCCTACCCCTGTACTGGACAGTGGTCACGACCGATACCAGCCTGTCGGGGTGGGGAGGAGTTCTGGGGCTGAGCTCTGCTCAGGGTCGATGGACGCTGGAGGAATCAAGGTTACCCATCAACATCTTGGAGCTCCGGGCGATCAGACTGTGTCTGGATCCCTGGACGGACCATCTCCAGGGGCTCCCTGTGCGGATCCAGTCAGACAATGTTTTACTGTTGGGTTGTGCTGGGTTGGCGCTACCTGTATAAACTCTATATTTTGTATTTAAATGAAGTGCATATACAGAATAAATATAAAAATAAGAATTAATTGATTAAAAATTGGGTCTTTAGATAAGTGTCACCACTGAGTGTCTTGTATATATTTCCCCAAAACAGTTTTGCTGGTGAGATGATTGCTAATATATATTAAATAAAGAATAATTGATAAATATTGATATTAAAATATATGTACAGTCTTAACTCATATAAGCAAAAAAGTGCAATATATAAAGTGCAATGTGTGTGCATTAATCTTATTCACAGTGCTCTAAAGATAAGTGCAGCAGAATTAGGTCAATTCTCCTATTGGTACAAATATAAATATATCACAATGCTTCCTGCACCAATGTAGCCAAATAAGTAATTCTTATTTTTATACTTATATTATTTATATTTATTCTGTATAACAGTAAAACCTTATACACTTCTTGCACAGGGAAGTATTCGCTGGGGGCAGCAAGCCTATTTGGGATTGAAATACCTTAGCTATCCTAAGCGCAGTACACACATATTCCAGTCAGACAATGACACAGCGGTGGCTCATATCAATCACCAAGGAGGAACAAGGAGTGCGCTGGCGGCTTTGGAAGTAGCCGCATCCTCTGGTGGGAAGAGCGCTCAGTTCAGGCCATCTCCGCCGTCCACATTCCAGGGGTGGACAACTGGCAGGTGGATTACCTCAGTCTCCAGACCTTGGACCACGGGAAATGGTCCCTTCATCAAGATGTGTTTCTACAGATTTTTCGGCACTGGGGCACCCCCGAGGTCAATCTGTTGGCGTCTCGGCTCAACAGAAAGGTGCAGAGGTTCATGGCCAGAGCTCGGGACCCTCTAGCGGATGCCACAGACGCTCTGGTGGTCCCATGGGGTCAGTACCGTCTGATTTACACCTTTCCTCCTCTAAAGCTTCTGCCACGGCTGTAAGGCTGAGGGAATTCCGATCATTCTGGTGGCTCCGGATTGGCCTCGCCGGTCTTGGTATGCCAACCTAGTACGTCTAGTCACAGACGTCCCTTGGCGGTTGTCTCTCTGAGAGGATCTGTTATCACAAGGGGCGATCTTCCATTCTGCTTTACCATCACTGGCTTTGACGGCCTGGCTGTTGAAAGCCAGGTGCTGAAGGACAGGGGTTTACCTGCATCGGTGATTCGGACTCTGCTTAAGGCTAGAAAATCGACTTCTAGAAAGATCTTTCACTGAACATGTAAAGCCTATCTTTCTTGCTGTGAGTCTGTGGATGTTCACCCCCGTTCCTTCTCAGTGGCAAGGATTTTGACCTTCCTTCAACGAGGAGTTGACCAAAAATTAGCCCTGAGTACGATCAAGGGACAAGTGTTGGCCCTGATACTTTTCTTCCAATGGCCCTTGGCTTTGCACTCCCTAGTGCGTACCTTTTATTCAGGGGGGTCCGCCATATGGATCCACTGGTGCGGTCCCCTTTACCACAGTGGGATTTGAATTTGGTGCTCTCGGTTTTGCAGAAGCCTCCCTTTGAGAATGTTCGGGAGATTCCCCTACACACTCTGTCCCAAAAGGTAGCCCCCTTAGTGGATATTACTTCTGCTCGCAGGGTGTCGGAATTGGCTGCTTTATCCTGCCGTACTCCCTACCTGGTAATTCACAAGGATAGGGTGTTTTTTTGCCCTTCCCAAGGTGGTTTCTGATTTCCATCTGAATGAGAATGTTGTGTTGCCCTCCAGGTGCCCCAGACCGCAACATCTGAAGGAATGCGTCTTACACACCTTGGATGTGGTTCGGGCGATCAGGTTGTATTTGACTGCTACCGAGCGACTTTCGGAAGTCAGACGGGTGGTTACGGATGGGCTGAGAAAAGGGCTGCCTGCTTCCTCTGCGACCATTTCAAGATGGATCAGACAGACTGTGACTCAGGCCTATTCCATAAGGGGCAAGGTTCCACCCTTCCCGATCAAGGCACACTACACGGGCGCCGAGTGCCTCCTGGGCTTTCCGTCATCAGGCATCAGTGACGCAGGTTTGGAAGGCGACCACCTGGTCGTCAATACACACTTTCCCAAAATTTTACGAAGTGGATATGCTGGCATATGCGGATGCCTCTTTAGGCCGCAAGGTTTTGCAGGCCGCTGTTTAAGAGGGGTTGAACCTCCTAAGGGTTTTTTTTTTTTCAGGTTGGCTCCAGTTGTTCCTGTTGAGCTCCTCCTGTTGTTTTGGTTGGCTTTGAAGCCTAGTACATGATGGGCTGTCCCTCCCCTCATGTTTTCGCACTGCTTTGGGACATCCCAGTGGTGATGTCTAAGTGTCTGTCAATGAACGTAAGAGAAAATGGGATATTTGACTTACCGTAAAATCCTTTTCTCCGAGTTCATTGACAGACACAGCACCCACCCCTCTAAGGAGTTTTAATACTTATGACACTGCTATTTACTAAACTGAAGTCCTATAGCGGGGGGGTGTATACCACCTAGGACTGCCCCTGGGTGTAGCCAAGTCTTTTGTCTGCCTAGTGTCCTACTCTTGTAGGGGGCGATGTAACCCAATGGTGATGTCTAAGGAAGCGCTGTGTCTGTCAATGAACTCAGAGAAAAGAATTTTACGGTAAGTCAAAAATCCCATTTTTAACAGCTGGTTCTGGCCAGCTCAGTATTATAGTTCAAAAAGGGCCTGGATTCTTTCCTAAATGTACATAATATAGCTGGATACTAACATTTATAGGTAAAGTTGATCTAGAGAATATCCAATTGCCTGTTGAGGGATCAGGAAGTAAATTCTTCCCCTGTTGGAGCAAATTGGATCATGCTTCGCTGTTTGTTTTTTTTACGCCTTCCTCTGTATCAACTGTGGGTATAGGATTGTATCATTTTTATTTATTAATTTATCTTCTCCCTTTTAATGGTTGAACTAGATGGACTTGTGTCTTTTGTCAACCAGTCTAACTATGTACAGTATCTCACAAAAATGAGTACACCCCTCACATTTTTGTAAATATTTTATTATATCTTTTCATGTGACAACATTGAAGAAATGACACTTTGTACAACGTAAAGTGGTGAGCGTACAGCTTGTATAACAGTGTAAATTTTCTGTCCCCTCAAAATAACTCAACAGACAGCCATTAATGTCTAAACCGCTGGCACCAAACTAAGTACACCCCTAAATGAAAATGTACAAATTGGGCCCAATTAGCAACCCTCCCTGGTGTCATGTGACTCGTTAGTGTTACAAGGTCTCAGGTGTGAACAGGGAGCATGTGCGTTAAATTTGGTGTTATCGCTTCCTCTCTCATACTGGTCACTGGAAGTTCAACATGGCACCTCATGGCAAAAAACACTGAGGATCTGAAAAAAAAATTGTTGCTCTACATAAAGATGGCTTAGGCTATAAGAAGATTGCCAAGACCCTGAAACTGAGCTGCAGCACGGTGGCCAAGACCACACAGCGGTTTAACAGAACAAGTTCCACTCAGAACCGGCCTCGCCATGGTCGACCAAAGAAGTTGAGTGCACATGCTCAGCGTCATATCCAGAGGTTGTCTTTGGGAAATAGAATAGCTTGTGTGGTGGCAACCAGATGAGGCGTGCAAAGAAAAGTGTGTCTTGCCTACAGTCAAGCATGGTGGTGGGAGTGTAATGGTCTGGGGCTGCATGAGTGCTGCCGGCACTGGGGAGGTAAGTTCTTGGAGGGAACCATGAATGCCAACATGTACTGTGACATACCGAAGCAGAGCAGGATCCCCTCCCCTCAGAGACTGGGCCGCGGGGCAGTATTCCAACATAATGACCACAAACACACCTCCAAGATGACCACTGCTTTGTTAAAGAAGCTGAGGGTAAAGGTGATGGACTGGTCAAGCATATCTCCAGACTTAAACCCTATTGAGCATCTGTGGGGCATCCTCAAACGGAAGGTGGAGGAGCGCAAGGTCTCTAACATCCACCAGCTCCGTGATGTCATGGAGGAGTGGAAAAGGACTCCAGTGGCAACCTGGGAAGCTCTGGTGAACTTCATGCCCAAGAGTGTTAAGGCAGTGCTGGAAAATAATGGTGGCCACACAAAATATTAACACTTTGGGCCCAGTTTGGACATTTTCACTTAGGGGTGTACTCACTTTTGTTGCCAGCAGCTTAGATATTAATGGCTGTGTGTTATTTTGAGGGGACAGCAAATCTATACTGTTATACAAGCTGTACAGTCACTACTTTACATTGTAGCAAGGTGTCATTTCTTCAGTGTTGTCACATAAAAAGATATAATAAAATATTTACAAAAATGCGAGGGATGTACTCACTTTTGTGAGATACTGTATGTCAGTTGGGTTTTAGTTATTTGTGCTTCTCATAAGTGTGGGTGAAAAAGGTTGCCTAGAATCATAGTTATATGCTTTATACCTTAGTAAACTTTACATTGTAGCAAAGCGTCCTTTCTTCAGTGTTGTCACATGAAAAGGTATAATAAAATATTTACAAACATGTGAGGGATGTACTCACAGTTGTGAGATACTGTAACTATTCTGCCTCACTTCATTGTGTAGAGTTGACTTTGGACTTGCTATTCTGTTATAACATGGTGTGCATTTACCAAAAAGTTAAATTTTTGACTTATTGTTGTGCAGAACCTTATAATGCTGTGAAATATTTAGGTAGTTTTTTTATTTTTGTAAACTCAAGAATATTACTAAACTCCCATGAACATCATTTTTGTTTAGTGGTTTTCCCATGCAGACTCATGAATACCGATGTAACCCATCAAGTGGAATCTGCAGGTGTTTGGCAAGTGTCATGGACCTGCTATCCAGTGCAGGGGTACCTAAGGGTTAACACTGTGCAGAGTGATTCCACTGATTGATGCCAGGCTGCCTTATTTAAACATCTCAACAGCACACAGACTCTGCTGTCTGATCTGCAGCTCATACCTGTTCCTGTGACTACCTGCTCCTGAGATCCAATCTGTTTCCTGTGTTTGACCCGGCTTGTTTGACTACGATTGATCTCTGTAATCCTGAACCCAGCTTGCCTTGTAACCGCGCTTAGCTCTATATTGACTGATATCCTGTTGCCAAACCTTTGCCTGTATCCTGACGATTCTTTGCCTGCCGTTTGTGTCTGCTTGATCATTTGTTACTGAACCTGGCTTGTCTGACCACGCATCCAGTGTCTCCACAGTTCCACATCTATCAGCTTCCTGTTTCCTGCTTCCTGCCTGCTGAGCTGACTACACCTGCTGGTTACTCTGGGAGATCATCAGCAGCACAAGAGGTGATCCAGGCACCCTTACACCACTCGGCTCTTGTGGCCACTGTTCATAACATTGGTGGTCCCTGAGCTGGGGTTGTACGTGAAGCCTTCCTGCTGCACTGAGGTTGCCACATCATCCCTTTAATCCAGGACACATGAATTACACAGGTTCTGAGGCTAATTTAATGCAGATAAGGCACTAAGTGAGTTTAATTACCACCTTAATCAGCCACAGAACCCGTGTAATTAATATGTGTCCTGGATTAAAGGGATGGTGTGGCAACCCTATGCTGCATGTCAGGCACACCCATCAGGTAAGTGACAGCAAGTGGGATGTCCATAAAACAGCTGCATGCCCCCTAGTTATTTATCAGCTGCAAGAACATGTTCTCAGTCCTGCCACTGGTAGTGTATGGGCTACTACTGGACTGTCGTCCTCTGGCTTGTGCGCTGATCTAGTGGAGAGTTTGTGTGTTGAAACTCTTTGTTCAATATACCTTGCCCTGTTTTACTGTACGATATCTGTGCCCTTTTTTCTTTTTTTACTGTTATGCTCAGATTGCAAGATTACTACCAAATGCTCCATTCATACCTTCTCTAAGTTTTGCCAGGTGGATGTTCAGGCCTCAGCCAAAATTTTTTCTCGTACGATACCAGATTGTACAATTTTTGTTTAATCAGTACAGTTTTCGTACTAAAATACAATACATTACATCACTTCTGAATTTGTATTCTGTTGTACGAGAATTCTCTTCATTTCGATATGGAGAAGAAAAAAAAACGGACGATCATTTGTCTGATAATCTCATCGCGTGTACCAGGCTTTATTGTGAATCCATTTTTTGGAGCTCATTAACCACTTGAATACAGGACGTTTATACCCCCTTCCTGCCCAGACCAATTTTCAGCTTTCAGCGCTCTCACACTTTGAATCTCAATTACTCTCTCATGCTACACTGCACCCAAACAAAATTTGTGTCATTTTTTTCACACAAATAGAGCTTTCTTTTGGTGGTATTTAAGAAGCTCTGGGTTTTTTATTTTTTGCGATATAATTGAAAAAAGTGCGAAAATTTTGAAAAAAAAAAATTTTTTTTAGTTTCTGTGATAAAATTTTGCAAATAAGTAATTTTTGTCCATAAATTTTGGCCAAAACCTATACTGCTACCTATCTTTGGTAAAAATAACCCAAATTTGTGTATATTATGTGGGCTGTGTGAAAGTTATAGAGTCTACAAGCTATGGTGCAAATCATTGAAAATTGATCACACCTGATACACTGATGGCCTATCTAATTTCTTGAGGCCCTGAAATGTCAGGAAATTTTTTTACTGTGTTT
>BLSH010276290.1:976938-988939 GCA_018402905.1 Glandirana rugosa | reverse complement strand
TGACACAGCCGGTCATGTGGTAAAGAGCCAAATCTATTGGCTCTTTACACGGATCAGAGCTGGGCTTTGTCCGAGGGACAAGCCTCAGCTCCGATCGCCGCGCTGCGCGCCCCCAGGGGCGCGCACGAGCGGCGTGCACGTGAGGCTCGTTTGTGACCGGCTGTGATTGGACACAGCCGGTCACGGGGTAAAGAGCCAATTTTATTGGCTCTTTACCCCGATCTGGGGGGGACACAACCCCCCGGCAGACGAGCGATCTGCGATCGCCGCTGTGCGGGCCCCTGGGGGCCCGCAGTAGCGGCGAGAAGCGGAGGACGTCATATGACGTCCTCCCGGATCGACGGCCAGTCCCTGCCGACGTCATTTTACTATACGTCGGTAGGGAACTGGTTAACCACTTCAGATCCGCGCTATTGCCGAAGTACGGCTCCATGGACGTCGTCCACTGTGCACGCTCCTGGCACGCCCCCTGGAGGCAGCGGCGCCGCACGCTGCGCGAGCGTGCCCGTGGGTCGGGCGGACTCGATGTCCGCCCGAGACCCGGCGATCTCTTTTGGGAGCCTCAGAACGGGGAACCGCTGTTGTAAACACGGCGGTTCTCCGTTCTGTGACAGGGGACATAGCAGATCTACTTATCTACTGATCCCTGTCTCTGGGATCAGTTAGATCTGTTATGTCCTGGCCAGCCCTGCCCCCCCACAGTTAGAACACACCCAGGGAACATTTGTTAACCCCTTCACTGCCCCCTGCTGGTTAACCCCTTCACTGCCAATGACATTTATACAGTAATTAGTGGATATTTAAATTTCTGATCGCTGTATAAATGTCATTGGTCCCAAAAATGTGTAAAAAATGTCCGACATTTCTGCAGCAATATCGCAGTACCGCTAAAAATCGCAGATCGCCACCATTACTAGTAAAAAAAAAAAAAAAAATAATAAAAATGCCATAAATCAATTCCCAGTTTGTAGACGCGATAACTTTTGCGCAAACCAATCAATATACGCCGATTGCGATTTTTTTTTTTTACCAAAAATATGTAGAAGAATATATATCGGCCAAAACTGATGAATATTTTTTTTAATGGATTTTTACTTTAGCAAAAAGTAAAAAATATTGTTCTTTTTTGCAAAATTGTCGCTCATTTTTTGTTTATAGCGGCGATCAGAAATAACGCAGAGGTGATTAAATACCACCAAAAGAAAGCTCTATTTGTGGGGAAAAAAGGACGCAAATTTTATTTGGGTACAACGTCGCACGACCGCGCAATTGTCATTCAAAATGCGACAGCGCTGAAAGCCAAAAATTGGTCTGGGCAGGAGGGGGGTTTAAGTGCCCAGTAAGGAAGGGGTTACGGGACATAAATCCCACTCTTCTGTCTTTTGAGGCTTTGTTTTGATCTGTGCACTTGCTCCTGCCCAGCGGAGGTTGGTCAATAGGGGGCGATTGGGCGCCGCCTCCTCACTGGGAATGAGCGAAACAAAAAAAAGTCCGCCCGACCCCTAAAGGTGGCGCCAGTATATGGATTTTTTTTGTCTGCTGACAGCAAGTAGGGAACCTATTGGCCAGTCCTAAAAGTGTATGTATGTGCGCCAAGGAAACGCACATACATACACTAATTGGCTTCCCTGAGCCAGTGACTGCCAGTGATTGGCTATGTCACGGAGCGGTGGGCGGGTCGAGAGCGGCTGACTCCCCTGACTCAAGGTACTGTACTGCAATACCTGTGTACTGGCTGCAATACCTGTGTACTGGCTACAATACCTGTGTACTGGCTACCTGTGTACTGGCTACAATACCTGTGTACTGGCTACCTGTGTGCTGGCTGTAATACCTACTGGCTGCAGTACCGGTGTACTGGCTACCTGTGTACTGGCTGCAATACCTGTGTACTGGCTACCTGTGATACTGGCTGCAATACCTGTGTACCGGCTGCAATATCTGTTTACCGGCTGCAATACCTGTGTACCGGCTGCATACTGTGATACTGGCTACAATACCTGTGTACTGGCTGCATACTGTGATACTGGCTACAATACCTGTGTACTGGCTGTATACTGTGTTACTGGCTGCAATATACCACACCTGTAATGCTGAGCTGTATACTGTGTCCTGTGATACTGAGCTGTATACTCCTGACACAATACAGGGGACGGAGTGGGTGGATTCTATAAGGGGTGGCGCTCCCCCATCCTAAAGATTCACCAGCCGCCTCTGCTCCTGCCCGTATATCAAATTGTGTCCGTGCCAGTGCTGCACAGGAGATAGCACAAATCTGCCATCTGAACGAGCCCTAAAGTGTATCTATAGCCAAAATGTTTTTTTTTTTTGGTAGAGTAGTGAAGGATTTAGATACGCTATCAAGTTTTTTTTTTTTTTTTTTGTTTTTTTTTAAATATAGTCCAAAAGTGTGCACGGGACTTTAACCACTTCAATACTGGGCACTTCCCCCCTTCCTGCCCAGGACAATTTTCAACTTTCAGCGCTGTCACACTTTGACAATTGTGCGGTCATGCAACACTGTACTCAAACTAAATTTTTATGATTTTCTTCCCACAAATAAAGCTTTGTTTTGGAGGTATTTGATCACTACTGTTTTTTTTTTTTTTTGCTAAACAAACTAAAAAAGACCAAAATTTTTGAAAAAAGAGAAGTTTTTTTTCTTTGTTTCTGTTATAAAATTTTGTTTTCCCCTTCACTGACGGGCACTGATGAGGCTGCACTGAAGGGCACTGATGAGGCACTAATATGCAGAATTGATGGGCATCAATAGGCAGCACTGATATGCAGCAATGATGGACGCTGATAGGTGGCACTGATAGGCGGCACTGATGGGCACTAATAGGCGGCACTGATGGGCACTAATAGGCGGCACTGATGGGCACTAATAGATGGCACTGATGGGCACGAATAGATGGCACTGATAGGCAGCACTGATGAGGAGGTACTGTCAGTCATTACTGATGGGCACTGACTGGCAGCTGATGGGCAGTGATTGGCAGATGTAGTGGACACCTCTGATGGGGGCTGAGCTGATAATCAATGTGCTGATTATCAGCTCAGACCCCCCTCTGACAGGAGAGCTGCCGGTTGGCTCTCTCTGTCAGCCAGACCGAGACTGGCACTTCCTGGTTCACGCTGTGATCAGCTGTGATTGGTCACAGCTGATCACATGGTAAAGAGCTGCCATCAGAGGCTCTTTACCATGATCAGAGCTGCTGTGTGTGTTGTGACACACCACCGATCGCAGTGCTGCACGCCCCTGTGGGTTATCCTGCTGTACGTCATACGACGTCCAGTCAGGATAACAAAACCACCGCCCAGCCGTCATTCTGCTATAGGCCGCATGGGAAGTGGTTAAGAGACACAAACCATATCTGTCTTCATATACAATGTCTAAAAGATTGTCATATTAAAAAGTCTTAGGACACATTTTCCAGATATATGCACATATGATATCCATAATTACATGTATCATGACTTGACTAGTGATCCATTGAACAGATGTCTGTAAATTGAATATCAATATAGCTGGGACATCTCAGGGACTGATCTGGTCTCCCCCCTCCCCCCCCCATCACAACTCCAGGAGAGGACAGTGTGGACCATTGGGCAATTTCCCCTGTTTTTGCTGCGTTCTTACCCACGCTTGTGAGGTTTATGCTACAAAATAACCCCAAGCAGAAAAACTTTTTGACAAAGCACAGATCACAATTTGCCTGAATTATATTTAGATAGGATCGCTTCCTCAGGAGAAAAATGTATCTTTATATTATCTATCTATATTTATGGAACAAGTTGAGATTCAATTTATAGACCTTCCCTGGATCATTAGTCATTTCATGATTCATGTGATTATGGATATTATATCTTCATATATCTGAAAAATTTTTCCGAAGACCTCTAAATGTGACTAATCTTTTAGACATTATATTTGAGTAAAAATTATACTTTCTCTTACGTTCACTGACAGACGCAGCTCTTCTTAATTGACACGTGGGTTTTATGTCGTCCTATCAGGAGCGACTAGGCAAAACAGATGCAAAAGCATCAGGGATAGGCTAGCCCCTCCCATGGGGGCCGTCCTCACCTGAGCCTATAAAACCCCCTGCTGGCCAATAGCATTAGGAGTTGACTGGGTTCCCTCTGGGACCTGCGTTTTCTGCATGTAAATTTTCTCTGAGGAAAAAATGAAGACTTCTATCAAGTAGCCAGCTTTGGCATAGAGCGGATATCACGAATCCAAAGCTTTGCCCTGCCCGGCCACCTCCTGGCGAGCTACCCTGAAATGACAGGGCTACGTCGCTCAGGGCCCGTTCCGTGCGGGCGGCCTGTGGCTGTTGCCACTTGTGCCCAGGGTCTGGCTTTTGCCTTTCCAGTGGCCTTGGCCAGCAGCAATCCTTCCCGGGACAAGGGGGGTAAGTCTGCTTCGGGTGGCTACCCGCAACGCCCGTCGGACTGGTGAGTGGACCCCTCCCCCGCCTTAGGGCGTGGGGAGCGGCATCCGGGGCAGTTAAAATTTAGCGGTAGCTTTTTCCCTGTCAGGGGTGCACCTAGTAATTGGGTTGCCCCCCAGCCCCCCCCCCCCCCTGGCCTGCCGCGTTCGCGCTTGTGATTTCAAGGGGCCCTGGGCCTGTACCGGTGTTCCCGCTGGGAAAGTTCGTTCCCGCTGAGAACGTTCGTTCGGATTTGCAGTTTAGCCCCGCCGCCATTTTGCGTCGGTTGGCTCGTGTTGCGCGGGCGCCATTTTCTCCCCGGTGGTGGTTTGTAGTATTGAGCCCTGTGTAACTGCGCACGCTTTCTCCTCAGAGAAGCGGCAACTGCACGTGTGGTACAGTCCCCAGGCGCGCTTTTTTCTCTCACAGCGCTGACAGGCTACAGGGCTAGAAGCAGCAGTTTTGGCTGGCTCCGTGGGGTGTTTGGTATTAGTGGGCTTGTCCTCCCAGGCTCCCTGGTTGGTTTCAGGTGGTGGTGGTGATTACATGGGGGGGGTGTCCCATTCAGGCCTATGTATGGGGACGGCGACGCTGCGGCTATGGACCCTGCAGCGCCCTCTGATTTTGAGCCGGCAGAGCAGCGCTCCGCACAAGCCCCTGCGGTCACTTATGACCTTTTGCGGGCTTTTTTTCTGGAATTCATTCCAAAGGTGGTTACTGCTCCGGCCCCGGATCCCCCCGCTAAGCGCTTGGCCCCCCATGTCTCCTCAGGCGAGGATTCAGATCATGAAGTCGCTTCGGTTGTCACGGGGACCCCCCGTGGCACTCTCTGAAGGCGAATTGGTTCTCTCAGATACTGAAGAGGACCAGGGGACCTCAGTGGCGCGCGACAGGGCAATTGTGGCGGCGCTAATTGTTGACATTCGCCAGGCCCTGCGCCTTGATCAGTCAGCGGAGGCGCAGACTTCCACTTATGTCTGTGGGTCTTTGAGGCCTCCTAAGTCCCCTAGGGCTTTTCCCTATGATCAATTTTTTGAGCGGGCTGTTTTTAAGGAATGGGGTTTCCCCAAAAATACCTTCACCTTGCCTAAGCGTTTTGTGGAGCGCTATCCCTTTGAGGATGCTTTCCTTAAGCGGTGGGCTTCCCCTTCGGTGGACCCACCGGTGGCCCGTCTGCATAAGGCTACAACCCTTCCTGTGGAGGGTTCGCCCTCCTTTAAGGACGCGGCGGATCGTCGCACGGAAATAGTGTCTAAGGCTATATTTCAGGTAGCAGGTTTTGCTATGCAGCCAGCTCTGGCCTCTGCAATGACAGCACAGTCTCTTTTTGAGTGCCTCTCCTCGGTGAGCAAATATTTAAGTTGCAATTGTGCGAGGAATAAGTTGCATAAGGTGCAACACGTGGCGGAAGGCCTCCATTATCTGTGCGACTCCCTGCTGGACATCATGCCCATGCTGTCAAAAATTTCCGCTTTTGCAGTAATCATCAGACGGGTGTTGTGGCTGAGGTCTTGGTCGGGTGATCAGGCGTCTATGAAGCGCCTCACGGACCTTCCCTTCCAGGGGGGTCGTTTGTTTGGACCGCAGCTTGACAAAATCATTAAGGATTTCACGGGGGGGGGGAAGAGTCTTTTTCTTCCAGAACCCAAACGGCGGGTCTTTCGCTGACGACAGGGCCCCCCTTTTTTCTGGGCAGAAAATTTTTTTTCGTGCTTCCGGCACAGCCGGTGCGGGTTCCAAGTCCAGTAAGGCCTCGGCTGGGTCTGGTAAGAGAACCTGGCAACGGAAACCCGGTAAAGCGGAGGATAAGCCCTCCTCAGCGTGACGGGTTGCCGCCGCCCATCTCTCGTGTGGGGGGCCGGTTATTGGAGTTGCGGACTGCTGGACAGCTCACATCTCCGATCGGTGGGTCCTAGATATGGTGTCCACCGGATACCGGATAGAGTTCAAAGCTCTGCCCCCAGACAGGTTTTTTCCCTCAAACCTGAGACTCCCGCAGGGGCATCTGGAGGAGCTGTTAGGCGCGGTCCAGTCCCTTGCGGACATGGGCGTCGTGGTGCCAGTTCCACTGGAGGAGAGGTTCTGTGGTTTTTACTCAAACCTCTTTGTGGTGCCCAAAAAGGGCGGGGTCAGGCCGATTCTGGACCTCAAAGCTCTGAACTGCTTTGTCAAAGCACAGAAGTTCAAGATGGAGTCCGTTCGCTCGGTCGTTGCCGCCCTGCATCAAGGGGAATTCTTGGCATCCCTGGACATCAGGGACGCCTATCTGCACGTTCCCATCTGCCAAAATCACTAGCGTTTTCTGCGCTTCACAGTGGGAGACCTGCACTACCAGTTTGTGGCCCTACCTTTCGGTCTGGCCTCAGCTCCCAGGGTGTTCACCAAGGTGTTGGCACCGGTCCTAGCACTGCTAAGACAGAGAGGTATCGCAGTGGTAGCGTACCTCGACAAACTGCTCTTGAGGGCGAAGTCGGCAGTGTCATTGGAGGAGGACGTGAGAATCACGGCCTCTACACTAAGGGACTTCGGTTGGCTCATCAACCTGCAAAAGTCCTCGCTAGCCCCCTCGTGTCGTCTGGAGTACCTTGGTCTGATTCTAGACACGGTGCAGGCGAAGGTGTTCTTGCCCCCCGGCAAGCTACAGACTGATCCGTTTGGACCACCAGACCAGGGGATCACTGACTTGGTGGCTCCAGTCTCCGGCACTGACTCTGGGTAAATCCTTTCTTCCCCTCAACTGGTCGATAATAACGATGGATGCCAGCCTGACGGGCTGGGGAGGGGTGTTGGGTCAGTTGTCTGCTCAGGGCCGTTGGTCAGCTCAGGAAGCTCGACTTCCGATAAATGTGTTGGAACTCAGAGTGATCAGGCTTTGCTTGTCCCGTTGGTCGACGAGGTTGCATGGCCTCCCTGTCCGGGTTCAGTCGGACAATGCCGCAGCTGTGGCATATGTGAACCATCAAGGAGGGACTAGAAGTTCCGCGGCAGCTGCAGAGGCTGCTTTGATTCTCCGCTGGGCGGAACCACACGTTCCAGCGATCTCCGCAATTTACATTCCGTGAGTGGAGAACTGGCAGGCGGACTTTCTCAGTCGCCAGACACTGGACTGGGGGGACTTGGTCCCTGCATCCGGAGGTGTTTCGCCAGATTTGCTGCAAGTGGGGCACACCAGAGGTAGACCTCATGGCGTCCAGGTTCAATCACATGGTCGAGACCTTCGTGTGCAGAACAAGAGATCCGTTGGCGGTCGCCACGGACGCGCTGGTGGCTCCTTGGGGTCGGTATCGGTTAATATACCTCTTCCCTTCCCTGAAGCTGTTGCCCCGGGTTCTGCGCAGGATGGCTGCGGAGGGTATTCCGATGATCCTGGTCGCTCCCGATTGGCCTCGGCGCACTTGGTACGCCTATCTGGTTCGGATGGGGGCGGACACTCCTTGGCGGCTTCCGCTTCGCGAAGACCTGCTGTCCCAAGGCCCCATATTGCACCCTGCTTTACCCTCTCTGGCTTTGACGGCTTGGCTATTGAGGCCCAGGTATTAAGGGATCGGGGAGTCGCTGACTCTGTAATCCCTACTATGCTTAAGGCACGTAAGTGCACTTTGCGCAAAATTTATCACAGGACCTGGAAGGCCTATATTGCATGGGCGAAGCGGGGGGTTGGAACCCTTGCTCTTATTTGGTGTCCAGGGTGCTGACTTTTCTGCAACAGGGACTGGACAAGAACCTGGCATTGAGTACGCTCAAGGGCCAGATTTCGGCCTCAGCGGTCCTTTTTCAGAGACCTTTGGCTTCCCATTCGCTGATCCGCACATTTGTGCAGGGTGTACGTCATGTGGCTCCCCAGTTTCGGCCGCCTCTGGCGCCGTGGGATTTGAATCTGGTGCTCTCTGTTTTACAGAAACCACCGTATGAGAAGATTAGGGACATTCCCTTGTCCCTTTTATCGCAGAAGGTTGCCTTCTTAGTGGCTGTCACATCCGCGCGGCGGGTGTCGGAATTGGCTGCCTTGTCCTGCAAGTCCCCGTACTTGATTGTTCATAATGACAAGGCGGTGTTGCGACTTCCACCTTCTTTCCTTCCGAAGGTGGTCTCTTCTTTTCATTTAAATGAGGATATTGTCCTTCCTTCTTTATGTCCTCACCCAAAACATCCTAAGGAATTTGAGTTACACTCTTTGGATGTGGTGAGGGCCCTGTGGGTTTATTTGAGTGCTACGGCTTCCTTTCGGAAGTCTGACTCATTGTTTGTGTTACCCGGGGGCTCCAAATAGGGTTTGGCAGCCTCGTCGGCTACCATTTCCCGTTGAATTAGACAGACCGTGACCCATGCGTATGAGCTTCGGGGCAAGGTTCACCCTTTTCCGGTCACGGCTCATTCCACAGGTCGGTTAGTACCTCTTGGGCGTTCAGGCACCAGGCTTCGGTGTCTCAGGTGTGCAAAGCGGCCACTTGGGCCTCAGTGCACACGTTTACTAAGTTTTTACAAAGTTGATGCTTCAGCATCGGCGGATGCTGCTTTTGGCCGCAAAGTTTTGCGAGCAGCGGTGTGAGTGCGTCTGGCGCTCCCTGAGAGGGTTCTGTTGGGTACAGTTGTTGTTTGCCCACCCCTCTAGTTTTTGCCACTGCTTTGGGACGTCCCCACGTGTCAATTAAGAAGAGCTACGTCTGTCAGTGAACGTAAGAGAAAAAGGGATTTTATTATAACTTACCCTTAAAATCCTTTTCTCTGAGTTCACTGACAGACGCAGCTCCCACCCCTCTGGTTTTTTTGTTGCACTGCTTGTGACAAACTGAATGCTATTGGCCAGCAGGGGGTTTTATAGGCTCAGGTGAGGACGGCCCCCATGGGAGGGGCCAGCCTATCCCTGATGCTTTTGCATCTGTTTTGCCTAGTCACTCCTGATAGGATGACATAAAACCCACGTGTCAATTAAGAAGAGCTGCGTCTGTCAGTGAACTCAGAGAAAAGGATTTTACGGTAGGTTATAATAAAATCCCTTTTTTTTTTTAAAATATGGTTTGTGTCCCGTGGGCACTCTTGGACTGTATTTCAGCATACATATGGGGACTGAGACACATTCATGCTTTACACATACAGTCATTAAATATGATTAAAAGTTTTTATTGTAGAATCATCCTATCAGTTTGTCCTGGTGACCACTGTAACTGATACAAAACTGATGGGGAATCAGAAGCTTCTCCCCAACAGGACAGATACAGCAACAAAAATACAGTGGCAGAGGTTTTACACCTTCCCTAATATATCCAAAATTATTAAACTGTTTGAATTATACATATACTTTAAATCTAAAACTATGTATCACAATTGTTTAATATAACTGTATTATAAGTTTGGTGTACTATATTTGGTTATTTCTCAGAAAAAACTGATCATTTGTTTTTTGGCTTCCATTTTTTTTTTAACCTGTTATGCTTAAAGCGGAGTTCCGCCTGGGAAAAAAATAAATAAAAGTCAACAGCTACAAATACTGTAGCTGCTGACTTTTAATATAAGGACACTTACCTGTCCAGGGAGCCCGCAATGTCGGCACCCGGAGCCGACCCATCCCTCGGCTCCGGGTGCAGGCACCGGCATCCTTACTAAGGGAAACAGGAAGTTAAGCCTTCTGGCTTCACAGCCTGTTTCCTACTGCATATGCAGGAGTTGCGCTGTGTCTTCTGAATGGTACCTACTGTCTTTTGGGACCTGTGTGTCTTCCAAAAGACTGCGGGGCGGGGAAGGGCCTGGTCATTGCCTAGATCTCTCCCCAGAAGTGGGAGCAGATACCTGGATTTGACAGGTATCTGCTCCCCCCTGAAAGGTGCCAAATGTGGCATCGGACGGGGGGCAGGAGTCCGATCTGCGTAAGTTCCATTTATGGGTGGAACGCCGCTTTAAAAGGGCTTGCTTATAATCACAAAAGGCTTGTATCACAAAAAGTGCACCAACCATACAGTATATTCATATATTTACCACCTCTAACCTCAAAACATCAAACAAGCTTCTGTATAAAACAAGCAAAAGAAACGCCTACACATATACAGTAGAACAAAAACAACAATGTCAGAAGCTCTGATCACTCTGCAGGAGCTGCAGAGATCCACAGCTTAGGTGGGAGAATCTGTCCACAGGACAACTATTAGTCATGCACTCAACAAATCAGGCCTTTATGGAAAGTGGCAAGAAGAAAGCCATAAGAAGTCCCGTTTACAGTTTGGGAGAAGCCATGTGGGGGAAACAGCAAATGTGGAAGGAGGCACTCTGGTCAGATGGAACCAAAATTTAACTTTTGGCATAAAAGCAAATGCTATGTGTGGCGGAAAACTAACACCGCACACCATCCCCAATGTGAAACATGGTGGTAGCATCATCATGTTGTGGGGATGCCTTTCTTCAGCAGAGACAGGGAAGCTGGTCAGAGTTGATGAGAAGATTAATGGAGTCAAATACAGGGCAATCTTAGAAGAAAACCTGTTAGAGTCTTCAAAAGACTTGAGACTGGGCAGAGGTTCACCTTTCAGCAGGACAATGACCCTAAACATACAGCCAGAGCTACAATGAAATGACTTAGATCAAAGAATATTCATGTGTTAGAATGGAGCCAGTCAAAGTCCAGACCTAAATCCAATTTAGAATCTGTGGCAAGACTTGAAAATTATATAGGGTCTGGATTGCAGTGCTAAAAGCTAAACCGTATAAAAAACTAACAAGGTCCATATTAAAGTCCATAATAAAAGTCTGCAGGATGAGAAGATCCCAACACCAGCTTCCATGCAAGAGAAGAGAAAAACACACCACACCACAGTGCCCAGCAAGTCTCCTTACCAGACACAGATGGCAAACAGGGATTCTTCCAGCCAGCACATACAAACGAATCACCATGGCAGGTCCACCAAGATATAAAAGAGACTTCTCCAATTAACACTCGATCATTAATTATCATGTCAAGAGGGAAAGAAGCTAATAGTGAAGCCTGTAAGGTTTATAAAATAGACTTTATTAAAAGTTCTACTCACATCACATAAGTGAAAGGCAAGCTTGTTAATGTAGAATCAATATCCGTGGTTCCTGGGCGTGCTAGACATGGGACAGCTTCAGCTGACACGTTTCATCCAATAGGATTTCGTCAGAGGCGGGGGCCATCCACGTCAAGCCCACATATAAATACTCCAGTCCCGTAAATACATTGTGGAGCGCAGAGCGTCACTGCTGATGTGCCCCACACACAGGAAACGGGAACTAACCAGGTCCCTGTGGTATATCCAGTCTCTGGACTGCTGACCTCATAAATATACACCCGAACTGCACCTACCGGGGGCGGAGACTGCTTTAGGATAACCTACTTTGCACAGTCGACTTCGACAGGGTACAGATCGTGCGGGTCCTTGGTGCCTATAACTAAGATGTAATTGTTCGAACGGAAAGTGAATACACTACACTCATCTTGAAAATTATTTCAGATAAAATATTTGGAATGTCCGAAGTGATAATCGAAGAAAGGGAGAACTGTACTATTAATTACTAGCTCACAATTAACCTCTTCAGAGAAAATATAGAACCACCTG
>BLSH010276290.1:954007-967637 GCA_018402905.1 Glandirana rugosa | reverse complement strand
GGGGGGGGGGGGGGGCAAACTTCCGCACAGGTCTCCATGGCGATATGACCGGAAGTGAGAGTGGGTACTTGTTTAAACCAGGTACTCGCCCCCCCCCCCATAAAAAAGTGCCAAATGTGGTGGAGGTTGCAAACGACCGGAATTTCACCTTTTGGGTGAAGTTCCACTTTAAGATGGTAACTCTCAAGTAATTCTAATTTCCTGTGTCTTTATGGAACACAGCCCTTAAACATTCACAGTGATGGAGGAAAAAGTAAGCGAACCCTTGCCATTAATAGCTGGTTGAACTTCCCTTGGCAGCAGTGACTTCAAGCAACCACTTTCATTCGCTCTGGATTAGACTTGCAGAACATTCAAGAGGCATGTTTGACCTTTCTTCTTTACAAAACTGCTTCAGCTCAGACACATTTGTAGGATGTTTCGTGTGAACGGCTCTATTGAGGTCATTCCACAGCATCTCTATGGGGTTGAGTTCTAAGCTCTGACTGAGCCACTCCAAAAGGCATATTTTCTTTTTCTGAAGCAAGACTGTGGTGGGTTTATTTTGCTGCTTAGGGTACTTGTCTTTCTGCATCACCTAACTTCTACTAAGCTTCAGCTGGCAGACAGCCACATTGACATTATCCTGTAGGATATTTTGGTAAACCTGGGAAATCATTTTCCCCTCCAAGATAGCAAGTGGTCCAGGTCCTGGGGCAGCAAAGCAAGCCCAAATCATGATGTTCCCTCCACCATACTTCACCAATACTTCACCAATGGCATTATGTTTTGATGTTGGTAAACTGTGCCCTTTTTGCGCCATACATAATGGTGAGTATTCTTCTCGAACAATTCAACTTTTTTTACTAATTATTTTGCCAGTAGTGTTGCGGTTTACCAAGGTGTCCTTTGTCAAACTTTAGCTCTCAGCAATGTGTTTTTTTGGAGAGCAGCAGCTTCCTCTGTGGTGTTCTGCCATGCACACCCTGCCTGTTTAAAGACTTACCTATGGTAGACTCATGAAGGGATGTTTGCCAGTTCCAATGATGTCTTCAAGCCTTTAGCTGTTACTCTTGGGTTCTTATTTACCTTATTGAGGATTCCACATTGTGTGGGAGTCATCTTGGCTGGGCGGTCACTTCTAGAAAGAGTAGCCACAGTAATAAATCTCTGTTTTATCTCCAATCAATCTAACTGTTGACCGATGGATGCTTAAACACTTTGAGATTGCTCTGTATCTCTTTCTAGCCTTATGCAGATCAACTACTGTTGATTGTATGTCTTCAGAGAGCTCCTTTTTGTGAGGCATGGTTCACATCAGCTGGTGCTTCTTATGAACAGCAATCTTAAAATGTTTGAATGTCTTTTATCAATCAAAGTAGTTCTAAACCCCACCTCCAAACCCCTGTCATTCATTGGACTCCATCTGTGCAAACTACTGACTCCAATTGGCTTTTCTTGAAGTAATCCGTCTATGGGTTCACTTACTCCCCCCCCCCCCCCCCCAGCAATGTGAATGTTTAATGTGTGTGTTCAAAAAGAGCATGAGAAATTAGAATTTTCGTATGTTATCAGCTTAAGCACAGTCTGTTTGTCTATTGTGACTTTAGATCACATTTTATGGAAATCATAAAATCACTGCAGGAAACCAGTTAATTCCAAGGGGTTCACATTGTGGGGGTTATTTACTAAACCTGGAGAGTGCAAAATCTGGTGCCGCTCTGCATAGAAACCAATCAGCTTCCAGATTTTATTGTCAAAACTTAATTAAACATGTTAAACTTAGAAGCTGATTGGCTACCATGCACAGCTGCACCAGATTGAGTGCTCCAGTTTTAGTAAATCTCCCCCACTGTATTTTGCCACTGTATAATGTACTCATTACCTTTTTGTTTCTTGCACAAATGTTTTAGTACTACATCTTTGATCAGTCCATGACTTATTTGCATTCAATGTTTTGTTATTTCAAAAATCAATAACATTTATTGAACCATAAAAAAGGGAAATGTTCAATATACCAAAAAGTCCCTGGAACATGCTGGCCTGTCAGGAAAAAAACTAAACAGTTTCAAACTGATTTTGTTTCATGCATTTGCAATTACACGTGGAAGCCACACTGCCACATCAAGGCACCTCTTAAGTTAAGAATTTTTATCAGGATCAAATGTTTTTTTTTTTTTTTGCACGTATTAAATAGATTAAACACTTTCTTTCACAATGTTTTATTGAAAGAGTTAAGACAAGCATCATACAAAAGACAAAGTTGGGATGCGGTGATGGGTATGGTGAAAAACCTCAGAGTTGAATGTCCATCAGTATGACTAAATACAACATTAGGAAACAGACCGAGAGTCCAAATGAAAACAGCTCTCTCGCCAAAAAAGCAATGGATGCATCTAACAGCAGTTAAGTTACATGGTGACTATCTTCACTGTAGATCTAGATAACGGTGGAGCAACACAGAGATTGGGTCCCGAAAGGAAATTTGGTTTAGGTTAAAAAAAATCTCAAGATCTTTTGTCGCGCTCGGATACAGACATATAGCCTTGTGTGTTGGTTATATAAGGAGAGGGATATTAGTAGGGCAGAGAAAATGTAGGACAGAAAAAAAAGGGGGGGCAGGAGGATAGTATGCCCCAGGGGACCAATGGTAGGTGTAACAAACTCATCATAATGGGATGAATTAAAGCTCAAGAAAACATGTGGGTGGCATCATAGCTGGAAACAAGGTTGCCAGATAAATAGAAATTTGTCATGAGTGTCAGTAGGAAACACCATAAGTTGTACCCACCGTTTCACCTTGTTGAAGATGAGAACCAGCATTTTCCAAGCTTTTTCAATCGCCTGTTTTGTAACCATAAAGATATGAGTCACAAGAATGCACCCCCGTTTAGTTCTTGCTGTTATTGGTTTGTGTAGAAATGCTTTCCAAGGATTTTTTCATGAATTCAAATGTAGGACCGTATTTACCATGGCACTGACCTGTATCCATAAGCATTTGACTTTGGGTCATGTCCACCATATATGCTTCATCTTGTCTACGCCTGAGCACCCCTGAAACATGAAGTGGGGAGGCATTTTGCAATTCTTGTAATTCAACCTGGACATTACTTTGAATGAGTTCTCTAGATCTATCACATTACGTGAAGAGCGAAATAGTGTTTCCCACATGCTTTTCCAGTCTTTGGGGGGACAACGAAGTACCAAAATCTTGTTCCCATTGTGTGCATTAGGAGTGGGCCTGAGCGTTAGAGGTGCTTGAAAGTGAGGAGTATAGTAAGGATATGAGACCTTGGGTCATGGGGCAGGTTTGGCATCTAGTTTTGAACGCTGTCGAAAGTGTGGACCAAGCATAATTCCTAGTTAGGGACTCCAGTAGATGACGAATTCAGAGATAGTGGAAATTTGTAAGTGCCTTTGCAGGTAAAACACTTTCAATGCAACAGACCAAAAGGGAGCAAATAAGAGAAGTTTATCACATATATAAACAGTTTAAAATTAGCCTGATGAACATGTGAAAAGAATCCAAGAGCTCCACCTGATTTTTAGATCTTTTAGATTTTAAAGAATAGATATGAAATACACATTTACAATATTGCATGTTAATTTAACTAAAACAAGTGAAAAAATCATTGCGTTTTAATCCTGAACAGTAAAAACAAGAAAAATATTTGTAGTCGGGCTACACATACAGAAAAAAATGTATGCCCGGTCAACATTTTTTCTGTAACTACTTGAGTCCCTAGGCCTTTTTATCCCCTTGAGACGCAAAGTATTTCTTTCATATTGGCAATGTCTTGGTCCCATGCATTATATCTTCTTAGGTTTTTGGTCTTCCTTAACATATTATACTTTATTTTTAGGGAGTGACAGGTCAATAACCACTTGCCGACCGCGTATAGTGTATATACGGCGGCAAAGTGGCACCACGGCGCAGATCGCCGCCTATAAACGGAGATTGGTGCATGCGCGATAACGGGCGGGAGCGAAATGGCGCACTCTTGTGCCGCCCATGCGCTCCCTGAGCAGGGGGCCGCGAGTCGGGCGGATTCAATATCTACCAGCGACCCGCGTTTGCCCGTAAGAGGAGAACAGCGTGGAACCGCCAATGTAAACACGGCCGTTCCCCGTTCTGACCAGGGACATGACAGAGATCTACTGATCCCTGTACTCGGTTAGATCTCTCATGTCCCTGCCAGCCCAGCCCCGCCCCAATACAGTTATAACAGAGTGAGTTAACCACTAGAGCGCCCCCTTCAGGTTAACCCTTTCCCTGCCAATGACATTTATACAATAATCCATGTTTTTTTTTTTTGTTTTTTGTTTTTTTAGCTCTGATCGCTGTATAAATATCATTGGTCCCAAAAAAGTGTCAAAAATGTCCAACATGTCCACATAATATATTTAAAAAAAAATGTAAAAATAATAATTTCCCTGTAATTTGCAGAATTTACAATGACTTTATTTGCCCACCAGCAGATATTTGCTGCAAAATATAATCAGCAAAGTCAGTTACATAGTTGGTAAGGTTGAAAGACACCAGTCCATCCAGCTCAACCTATGGTGTGGGTGTATGTATTTATGTCAATAGTACATTGTATATCCCTGTATGTTGTGATCGGTGGGTGCCCATCTAATAGTTTTTTGAAACTATTGATGCTCCCTGCTGATACCACTGCTTGTGGAAGAGAATTCCACATCCTTACTGCTCTGACTGTACGCAGTTTAAGGTTAAACCGATTCTCTTCCGATTTCAGTGAATGTCCTACATGTCTTTTTAAATTCCATTTCGTTGAAAAGTTTTTTTCCCTATGTTAGGGTCACCAGTGCGGTATTTGTACATCGCTATCATATCCCCTCTCAAGCATCTCCTCTCCAGAGAGAATAAGTTCAATGCTTGTAGTCTTTCCCCATAGCTGAGATCTTCTAGTCCCTTTTATTAGCTTTGTTGCCCTTCTCTGGACTCTCTCCAGTTCCAGCACATCCTTCTTGAGGACTGGTGCCCAGAACTGGACGGCATACTCAAGATGTGGCCGGGCCAGAGTCTTGTAGAGTGGGAGAATTATCGTTTTATCTCTGGAGTGAATCCCCTTTTTAAAGCATGTGTCACGTACCTGGTGGTAGAGTCTGGCTTATGCGGGGGCAACCTCTCTTGCGGCCCTGGTTCGAGAACCCCTGATAGTGGGAACAGGGAGCTCTGGAGCACAGGGGGGCACGAGGGCTGGACAATCTTCAGGTGGTAAGGAGAAGTCCAAGGTAGCTCGTGCAAGACGGGAGAATAGTGGTACAGTCCGAGTTGGCAACTGGCAGGCGGTGCGGTACAACGGGATCAGGCAAACGGATGGTCGGGTTCAGGCAGGGTCGGTAACGTGCTGGCAACAGAAGTACAGGAGGAGCAGGCGAGCGGGTGGTCGTAGACAAGCCGGGGTCAGATGCAGGCAGATATCAACAGGTCCGAGGGATAAGCCGGGGTCACAGGAACAGGAAGTCACACAGAAGTAGTCACCGGGGGGTCGCAGGTGTAGGAAACGCTGTAGAGCGGACAGCACTGGCCACCAGGCTCTGCGGACTGAAATAGAGCCGCACCACCGCGGAAAGGCTAGGGAACAGTCTTTTCCTGACAGCATGCCAATATTCTGTGCATGCCATTGCTGAGCCTGTCATCTACTAGGACCCCCAAGTCCTTTTCCATACTAGATTCCCCCCAGAGGTTCTTCCCCTAGCGAGTAACTTGCATTCGTATTTTTAGCACCCAAATGCATTACTTTACATTTTTCAACACTAAACCTCATTTGCCATGTAGTTACTTATCTCATTATTTTATTTAGGTCTTCTTGTAAGGTTTCCATATCCTGCGCTGATTTTATTGCCCTGTTTAACTTGGCATCATCTGCAAATATTGAGATTGCGTGGTTTATCCCATCCTCTATATCGTTTATAAGTCTGCTGTTTAAAATATAAGATTAGTGTGACTTTTATGTAACTTATTTTTATGACTTTTATGAATGGTAAAGCTGCGTGCATTTTACTTTATGAAATCTTTATTTCACTATCAACACTACGCTGTGACACATGCAGGCCCAAAAAATCAGTTTGCATACATTACGTAATCCTGCACCTGCACATGGACTTACCATAGCCACTAATTCCTGACATTTTAAAACATCACTGGGACTAATAGCTGCTATCCCGGTCCTGTCTTAAAAAGGCAGTTTGCAGAATGCTTTGGTGCAATAGCATTCTATTATTTTTAATGGGTTACTTTAATGGAACGCACAACCTAATGCCTTAATGCTTGTAAAAATGTAAATAGGCCCTCAATAAGCAGCCTAGTTCTCCAACATGCCCCTCTGAACTCTGAAAAATATTAATTGAAGCAGTGCTCAGTAAGGGCGGGGCAAAGCAGGGCTGGACAGGAATGAGAGAGACACGGGTTGATTTACTAAAGCTGGAGAGTGCAAAATCTGGTGCAGCTGTGCATGGTCGCCAATCAGCTTCTAACCTCAGCTTGTTCAATTAAGCTTTGACAATAAAACCTGGAAGCTGATTAGCTTTTATGCAGAGCTGCACCAGATTTTCCACTCTCCAGCTTTAGTAAATCAACCCCACAGCGTCTGTGCTTAGGAAGCCACAGGATAGTCTGGTTGGGCACATGCTGCAATAGAGATAACTGAAGTGCTTCCTCTATACCAGTTTTAACATGTACATCAGCTAAATTTGAACAATAATAAATCATAGTTCACAAATCTTCAATGTGTAGAATGTTGAAGATTCAGAAACTATGATTTAATTTAGCTTATGCATACGTTAACACTGGTATTGAAGTGCTGTCACCCCTAAACTGTAGTGGGTATATACTGTAACAAGGTGATTTTATCATTTTTAGGACAACAGCTACTACTGATTCTATGCTTTTTTTTACATGGTTTTGTATTGAATGCTAGCACGGATACTCCTTTTTATGCAGGTAACTGAAGGTTGAGGTTGAAAAGGCAGTAGGAGGTCAGTGCCGGGAACCAGGCTGTAATAACCGGTCCTCAGTGCAGACTGGCAGTATTATGTAAGGCTGCTGCCTGCAATGCACATGTGTGTACCTGCCAGCCAACAACATTTATTCTGCATTATAGTGGCAGCTGCCTGAGAGTAGGAAATAACAATGGTCAGGGCTGTAGGCAGCTCCTTGTTACACACCACTGGCCGATGCACTGCGCCTTATGTACATCTGAGCTTTGCTTACATTCCACTGACCCTGCACTGAGTGTTACTACATACCTTTTAAATTCTGACCCCTGTATTCTGCCCTGATGACCCATCCTCTCCATTACTGACCCAATCATCTGCCCTGCAGACCCCTGTACCCCATAATCTGTCCTACGAACTGCTGAACCCTGCACTCTGCCTTACAAACTACTGACCCATGTATACTGTGCTACATCCTACTGACCCCTGTACACTGTCCTACATCCTACTGACCTCCGTACACTACCCTACACTCTATTGACCTCTGTACACGATCCTATGGACCTCTGTACACCGTCCTACATCCTACTGAGCTCTGTACAACATCCTACTGACCTATGTACACTGTCCTACATCCTACTGACCTCTGTACACCGTCCTACATCCTACTGACCTCTGTACACCGTCCTACATCCTACTGACCTCTGTACACCGTCCTACATCCTACTGACCTTTGTACACCGTCCTACATCCTGACCTCTGTACACCGTCCTTCATCCTACTGACCTCTGTACACCATCCTACTGACCTCTGTACACTGTCCTACATCCTACTGACCTCCGTACTCTACCCTACACTCTATTGACCTCTGTACACGATCCTATGGACCTCTGTACACCGTCCTACATCCTACTGAGCTCTGTACAACATCCTACTGACCTATGTACACTGTCCTACATCCTACTGACCTCTGTACACCGTCCTACATCCTACTGACCTCTGTACACCGTCCTACATCCTACTGACCTCTGTACACCGTCCTACATCTTGTCCCCTGTACACTGTCCTACATCCTACTGACCTATGTACACTGTCCTACATCCTACTGACCTCTGTACACCGTCCTACATCCTACTGACCTCTGTACACCGTCCTACTGACCTCTGTACACCGTCCTACATCCTGACCTCTGTACACCGTCCTACATCCTACTGACCTCTGTACACTGTCCTACATCCTACTGACCTCTGTACACCGTCCTACATCCTACTGACCTCTGTACACCGTCCTACATCCTACTGACCTCTGTACACTGTCCTACATCCTACTGACCTTTGTATACTGTCCTACATCCTACTGACCTCTATACACCGTCCTACATCCTGACCTCTGTACACTGCCCTGCATACTACTGACCTCTGTACACTGTCCTACATACTCCTGTATCAGACTTGTGGGAGTGACCAAACATGAAAAAATTGTGAATGGCAAGTTTATCACTGAAGCTATCTTTTAAGGTTGGTTATATTTTTATTTTACAGCGATGTTTGTTTTATTATATTTTTATATGTTTTCTTCATGCCATCCTTTTTATTGGGGCCTTGCTAGTTTATTTTGTAAAAACATTGATCTCTTTCAGGTTGCTGAGGTAGACCCCTGCTCTAGACCCTTTTTATGCTTGCCTTGCCTGTGCTTCCTTGCAACTTCTTACTCTGTCTTAGCAACACTACCCAACTACCCTTTATGTGGGGACATGTCACTTGGTCCCCTGTGACAGTGTTCAGGCCTAGCAGCCAGTCGCTAGGCCCAAGCACTGTCGCAAGACCGAGGGAATGTTGTTACTGTTTCCCCCGCATTGCCAACACTGTTGATTTAAGCATTGGCTGCAGCGGAGGAAGGATCAGCGAGGAAGAGCAGGCAAGGTGAATATAATGGAATGGGAGGAGGGGGCCCCTTTGCACAGACGCTGTCATTTTTTCTTCCTGCATGAGCATGGTGACAGTGTCTCTTTAGCTGTATACATACAACATCTTGTCATGTGTGTACACCAAACAAATAAAGTGCAGGAGATGCTGTAATGCACAGTGTTTTATTTAATATAATAGAAAAAAATGAAAAGTAATGCAATACAATCATATATCAAAACAGTATTAACAGTAATACACCTATGCATGTATGGAAGTATTACAAGCACAGGGACATTCTGATACTCGGTGTGATATGGATAAATATCCTCAATATTTGGAATAAGGTTTTTTTGTCCTTTTGTCTTCATGGGAATAAGTGATGTGACTTAAAACCATCAGGAGCAAAACATAATCAGAAAATACTGAGCGCTAAAATGCAAGCTTGAATCTGTGGGCAGGCCAGATAGGCTTGTGCAAAGGTGCCATGCCAGTTACTGCTTTACCAAGAGGAGCCATTGGTAGTTTTATGGTCAGACTTTCAGTGCTGGGAACAAGTGATAATCCTCCCCTAACTGTCTTAAAAGACATCCCTAACACTAAGACCTGTCAGACTTTTACTACTTTATCTGTCCCATTTGGGATATTACTCCTTACTGTCACTCTTTTTATTTGGTATCAGACACAACAGATTGTCAGGGGAAATATACTCAACTCTGAGAGACACAGCAACCAAAACTAGTTTATTAATAGTTCAGGAAGAGGTTAGAAACTCTTGTCAGCTTTTTTTTTCTTTTTTGCTATTGCATCCCTATTAAACCCTAAAATACAAAAAATGGCAGACAGGCAGGATTTTTATGACAGAAGTGACCCTATTGATCTCGTTGTCATAGCGGCTTCTCACTGCCTGTTAACGTTAAAGAGGAAGTAAACCCTGATGGGTTTTACTTCCTCTTTATTACCCTGCAAACTAAAAGCATACGTACCTGCAACCGAAGCCCACGCTGTCCCCGCAGTAGGAATCGTCCATCTTCACCCCTCTTCCTTTCATGGCCGCAGACTCCGGCGCTGTGACTGGCCAGAGTTGCGTGACATCACTCCCACGCATGGGCGCGAAAGCCGCCAGTCGCGGCATGATCACAGTGAAAAAACAGCACAGCGGCCCGTTTCTTCACTGCGCATGTGCCGATGACATCAGCACATGCGAGTACAGTGTATATCTCCATGCAGAGATATGCAGGGTACCTACAGGTAAGCCTGATTATAGGCATATCTGTAGTTTAAAGTGGTTGTAAAAGTTTACAACCACTTTAATGTACACTGAGTCATGAATGTACAGCACAGCATACATTTACAGCACTGCTCTGTGCTGTGATGATGTGACAATCGTGCTCATGAGCAGGAGTGATGTTATTGCAGCCCAGCCAATCTGGTGGCTGAACAGTCTGAACCCTGAAGATAAATCGGGAGCAGATAGACTCTCCTGTGACCAGCAGGGGTGCTGGAGGGGATAGTTTGACAGGTAAGTCCACCATAATTTGTTACTATGAAGTGCATATTAGCACATTATGGCTGACAGCTCTTGGGGCCCATTTATAAATCGTTGCAGAGTTTAATTCCAGTTTAAGGGCTGATTCACACCATAAAAACGCACTCCAGATCAATTCTGGATAGGTTTCTGCATGCGCGTTTTTGACGCGTTTCCGGATGCATTCCAGGTGCTTTTTTTCTGTTTTTTTTTTTTTCACTAAACTAGGGCATTCCAGTGCGTTTTTGATGCGTTTTACTGCATTCCAGTACAGTCTAGTGCAGGTAAAATGCAACATGTTCTACTTTTTTTCTAGAACTGGAAAGCCCTGGAACTGACTGCACTGGTGTGAATTATGTTACTGGAAACCATATAACCTACTTTCCATGCGTTTTTGATGCAGAAAAAAATGCACTGGACTGCATGGGGTGTGAACTGGCCCTAAGTGCTACTTCACACCAGATGCAGTCCAGTGCTTTTTTTTTTTTACTGCATGAAAAATGCATGCACATCGTTTTCCATGTATTCCAATGGACGTAGTTCACACCAGTGCAGTCAGTTTCTGGTGCAGAAAAAAAGACATTCTGCATTTTTTCTGCTCAGAACTGTATTGGAACATAGAAAAATGCATCAAAAACGCATCGGAACTGCGTGTGGTGTGAATTGTAAGCAAAAACTCACCCAGGATGTAACCAGAATGCATTTTTGTGGCATGAACTGGCCTTCAAGGATAATTGCAGGTTTTATTAAAGTTATTTTTTAAAAGTTCCCTCCAAGTGTTTGGGTACCCACATTCCCAATAGAGATTTCAATGCAGCTCACTGGAAGCCGCACAGCCGCTACTTCAATAATCTCTTCTCTACGCTATTCTTCCACAAACTGTTCTGTGATTTCCATTCATGCCTATCGTAAGGCCATCCATTGTGGGCCAAACATTTCTATCCTTTAACAGCCAACCTTATCTAAATATACCGTATAACCTAAAACACGACCCTAAGGAGGTAGCAGCTGCTACCAGTGCAAACAGATATGCAGGAAGTAACAGCACTGAGATACCAGCACCAAGATCTAAAGATCCGACTGGAATCTACTTCACTTTGTATACTAGCCACTAAAACTGAGATCATTATGAGCTAATTGATTTTTTCTTAAGAGATTTTAACCTTTTTAGATGTAATGCTGGTAAAGTTTAGACTTAGGCCTCATACACACGGACGTTTTTTGACACCGGCGTTTTCTGGCGTTTTTTTGCAGCTCTCCATGTTATTCAATGGCCCCATAAAAACGCCAACGTTTTTGAGCTGTAGATGGCGTCGGCGTTAGTGAGCTGAAAGTAGAACCCACGGCCATCGCGTTCTGAGGCTGTAACGTTTTGGCATTTTTTGACGCAGACGCCGCAAAACGCCAGCAAACGCCAACTAATATTGTACCGGCGTTTTCCGGCGTATTTTGACGTCAACGTTTTTAGGTTGAAAAATAACAGAGGGATGATTTTCTTTTAAAAACGCCTATTGACGCCGACGCTTACTTATGCTCACTAACGCCGTAAACCACCGATTTTTTTTCCTTGATGCCGGGCCCAACATTTTGTTTATTTTTAAAGATACGCCCGTGTGTATGAGGCCTTGGGCTAACATTTCACCTTAGCATTTCATTAGGTTGTCCTAGGCTCCAAGTACCATGACCTGAGTTGGGTTTTGCACGCTTCCATGAACCATATAAACAAAACATGAGCAAATAGATTACCTTAGGCATTGCTTTCCATAATCATTGTCTACAGTGGATTTTAATCAGTATTTACAGTATAAAATCGTATACACTGTCCTTTGATTTCACTTTACCTTTCATAAGATAGTATACACCAGTACCAAATATGCAAGCAACTATATGTTAACATGCCAGTGCACCTGATATTTGTTATAAGATGATGAATTCATTTTTGTATATTATTGTGATTTGGTGCAGGAATGTTTAAAACTTATAGCAGGAATACACGGTTAGAAAATCGGCCAATCGCCGACCAACAAAACAGAGGTTGGTGGTCGAAAACGTTGCAGGTATACACGGGTAGAAAATCGGCCGATTGCTCAACCGCCCAGTGGTCGAAAACGTTCTGCTCATGCGTGATATTTTCAAGTAATTTTTTTACTGCCGACCTTCACACCAACGCATAGAATATCGTTCGCTCGCAAGCGATACGACACAAATTTTCCATTTTTTCAATCTGTCTTTCATTCACGATATTGATATTGGGTATTACTTGCTGGGCATCAACTGTTAGAATATCGGCCAATCGTTCGCAGAATGGCAATTTTCGGCAGATATTCTTATTGTGTATTCCTGCCATTAAAAAAAAAAATATATATATATATATATATATATATATATATTCTATAATATTTACAACTTAAGAACACTGATCTACATAAAAATGTCAATAGTTTCTAACAACAGTGCTGTTTAGATCACAAGACATAACCTTTAGGCCGGGTTCACATCTAATGCCGATGCTAAAAGATCACTGAGAGTCATTTGGAGGAGTGCTGTTTGTACCCGCTTCCACCATGAAAAGCTATTGCGTGCTGAGGATTGGCAGTGGCTTCTATTGTTTGGATTCTTCCATATCTATGACTTGTAAAGTTAGGGAGACCCCATAAATTTTTATTTATTTATTTATTTTTTCTTATCTAGAATTCAGATTTTAAGTGGCCAGTTTAACATGCTATAATAGTGCTTATTAGTTTTGCACCTTAAAAATATAACATGTATATGGTAAGATCTGTAGTTGCTGCAAATACACTGTGGAAAATAGTCTGTGCAGAGCCTCAAGCAATGTTTAAAACGTAATAAATAATTTAGAACTCTGCCACAATATTTCAGGCATAAATAAAGTTGTTTTGGTTACCAAGGCCCTGTAGACATGGTTGTCAAATTAGGGTGCTGGGTGAACATTATTAATGCCCGTCAAGTGCATACTGGTGCCATCAGAGTGCTAAATGGCTTAGTTTAGTGTAGGGTTGTTTGCTGGGCATCGCGCTGAAGTAAATATAACTTTACAAAAAAGGTTGTCAATTTGCCAGATGTTGACATCAAGGTCTTTGTGCTGTTGGAAGCCACCCCTAAGTGGCTGCTACTTTGACATTGGCACTAACACAGAAGGAATAAATACGGACTTTATAACACCGTCTCAAGATTTAATAAATAATGCAAAATTTGTAACGAACTCCGAGACGTGTCTGATAAAAGGTGTCACATAAAC
>BLSH010276290.1:899534-914391 GCA_018402905.1 Glandirana rugosa | reverse complement strand
GCTCTGTATACTGCTATATGGGACTCTGTATACTGCTATCTGGGGCTCTGTATACTATCTGGGACTCTGTATACTGCTATATGGTGACTCTGTATACTGCTATCTGGGGCTCTATATACTGCTATATGGTGACTCTGTATACTCCTATCTGGGGCCCTGTATACCGCTATCTGGGGCTTTGTATACCGCTATCTGGAGCTCTGTATACTGCAGTTTGGGGCTCTGTATACTGCTATCTGGGGCTCTGTATACTCCTATCTGGTGGCTCTGTATTCCCCTATCTAGTGGCTCTGTATACCCCTATCTGTGACTCTGTATACCCCTATCTGGTGACTCTGTATACCCCTATCTGGTGACTCTGTATACCCTATCTGGTAATTCTGGGCTGTATACTCCTGATACAATGGATGGAAACTATAAGGGGTGGGGCTTATGAGAAATGGGAAAAAAGGGCAGGGCCTGGGGCCCCCCATCCTAAAATTTCACCAGCCGCCACTGACTTCTACTAAAACAGTCTTGATCCGTCGAGTCATGGATGCCACTTGACCTCTAAAGGTATGCTGTGGTATCTGGCACCAAGCCGTCAGTATGAGATCCTTTAAAATGTTTGCTGTCCGAACATTTCATATTCCTTACACCTGTCTGTTGCACCATGTACTTAAGTTAAGAAAGCATCCTGTTGTGAAATTCTTTATAATCCTGCCAGTCCTCCTGCTTTCCTATTTTAAACTGACCACACTAGGCATGGAAACTCACCCATAGCAGCATAGACAGTTTTCTAGCCTGCCTTTTACACCCTGGGATCAGGCCCTGAGCCCCTTTGGCATGTGGCAGTAGAGAGGTTTATGAGTAGTCAGGCAGAAATATACAAGCAGATCCCCCTAGCAGGGCTCACTCGAAGCGCGAGATACAACACAGAAGAGCTGCAGCCAGACACCGCAGAGGTCCCAGGTTCAGATCTGGACCCTGACACTGCCTGTCCTCCAATGGTCAGACTTGTACTGACACACCCTCCTACACAGACGTTCACTGGGTAGATCAGTGCACTGACTTTTGGAGTGTGGCAGGGCACTGAAAGAGGACACTGCCATCATGGAATATCGTTTCCATGAAGGGGTGTACTTAGTCAGCAACAATGTTTAGGTAAGTGATACATGTCGAGTAACATCCATATGAATGGCAGGACCAATGTTTCCGAGCAGAACATTGGCCAAAGCATTGCACTGCCTCCACCTGCTTGTCTTCTGCCCAAACTGCAACCTGGTGCATCTCTTCCCTGGGTAAGCAACACACACACACACCCAGCCATCCACATGATGTAAAAGAAAATGTGATTTGTCAGACCACGCTGCCTTTTTCCAATGCTCCATGGTTCAGTTCTGATGCTCACGCTCCAATTGTAGGTACCTTTGGCTGTAGACAGGGGTCAGCTTGATGGGCACCCTGACTAGTCTGTGGCTACACAGCCCCATACACAACAAACTGTGATGGCCATTTTTTTCTGCTTTTAATCACTTCCCGACCGCGCGCTGCCTATTTACAGCGAAAGCATGGCTTTATTCCGCGATAGGCGGCGATTTACGAGCAGGCAGCTAGGGGGCACGAGCGTGCTGCCGGCAGCACGCATTCATGAACACGGTGGTTCCCCGTTCTGTTAGTGGGCATTTAAAAGATCTACTGATCCCTGTCACTGGGATCAGTTAGATCTCTTATGCCCATGGTAGCCCAGCCCCCTCACAGTTAGAACACTCCTAGGGAACACAGTTAACCCCTAGATCTCCCCCTGCAGGTTAACCCCTTCACTGCCAATGACATTTATACAGTAATCAGTCAGATATTTAAATTTCTGATCGCTGTATAAATGTCATTGATCCCAAAAAAGTGTCAAAAATGTTAGACATGTCTGCCCCAATATCAAAGTCCCGATAAAAAGATCACCGCCATTACTAAAAAAAAAAAAAAAATGTAAAAACTCCAGAAATTAATTCTCATGGTTTGTAGACGCGGCAACTTTTGCGCAAACCAATCAATAAACGCTGATTGCGATTTTTTTTACCAAAAATATGAGGAAGAATATAAACCGGCCAAAACTGCTGAATAAATTTGTTTTGTTATATTTTTTTTTTAGATTCGTATTATAGCAAAAAGTAAGAAATATTGTTTTTTTTTTCAAAATTGTCGCTCTTTTTTTGTTTATAGCGGTGATCGGAAATGACGCAGAGGTGACCAAATACCACCAGAAGAAAGCTCTATTTGTGGGGAAAAAAGGACGCAAATTTCATTTGGGTACAACGTCGCAGGACCGGGAATTGTCAGCTAAAGGGACGCAGTGCCGAATCAGAAAAAGTGCTCTGGTCCTACAGTGGGAAATCCTTCCGGGGCTGAAGTGGTTAAAATATCAACTTCAGGCACAACATGTTCACCCTCTGCTAATGTATCCCACTGACTTTCAGATGTCATTGTAACAAGAATATCAATGTATATGTACCGTATTTGCTGGCGTATAAGATTAATTTTTAACCCCTGAAACTCTTCTCAAAAGTCGGGGGTCGTCTTATACGCCGGGGATTAGGGCCGGTTCACAACCACTTCCCGACCAGCGCCGTAAATAGGCGGCGGTCGGGTTTGAGTGGCTCTCCCGGGACATAGCCTGCACTTGCAGGCTATATCCCGGTGTCATTTTTTAGAGCTGGCGGTCGGCTATCCAGGGGTAACGACTGATCCGGCTCGGGAGCCGCTCGGTCGTTAACCCAGGGGGTGGGAGGGGACATCCCCCCTCCCGCCGCCTTCCGCTGCTCTTCTCCGGCCTCCCGTCCCACCGGGAGACTGGAGCGACGATGCGGCGCGTCCGCCGGCTGGAAGGAGACCTGACAAAAGCCGTAATCGGCTCCGATCGGGTCTCCTTCGGCAAATTCCGGAAGCAACGTCACAACGTTACTTCCGGTTTACTCGGCGGCTAACGGCGCCAATTTTAAAAAAGTGACAGTATTCAGAATCGCAGTTTTTGGCGATCTGAATACTGTGAAGTGCAAAGGAGGGATGGGGGGTCCAAAAAGAGTACCTGTCACCATATATTACTATCACAAGGGATGTTTACATTCCTTGTGATAGCAATAAAAGTGATCAGATTTTTTTTTTAAAGTAACAGTGCTAAAAATAAATAAATAAATAATAAAAAAAAAGATTTAAATCGCCACCGTCCCCGCGAGCTCGCGCAGCAAAGAAAACGCATACGTAAGTCGCGCCCACATATGAAAACGGTGTTCAACCCACACATGTGAAGTATCGCCGCGATCCCCAGAGTGTGCGCAATAATTCTAGCAAAAGACCTCCTCTGCACCTCTAACCTGGTAACCGATAAAAATTTTTAAAGCGTCGCCTATGGAACTTTTTAAATACAGGACTTTGTCGCCATTCCGTGAGTGCGCGCAATTTTCAACCATGTCATGTATGGTATCTATTTACTCGGCGTAACATCCTCTTTCACAATATGCAAAAAAATTGGGCTAACTTTACTGTTGTCCTATTTTTTAACTCAAAAAAGTAAAATTGTTCCAAAAAAATTGCGCTTGAAAGACCGCTGCGCAAATACCATGTGACAAAAAGTATTGAAACAATCGCCATTTTATTCTCTAGGGTGTTTGAAAAAAATATATTTAATGTTTGGGGGTTCTAAGTAATTCTCTAGCCAAAAAAAAATGCTTTTAGCTTGTGACCACCAAATGTAAAAAAGTGGCCCGTTCACATCTAGGCGACTTGTCAGGTGACTTGAGTCACCTGACAAGTCGTCTCAATGCTGTGCATTCTAATAGGAGCGAATCACTTCACTCCGACTTAGAAAAATGGTTCCTGCACTATTTTCAGGGCGATCTCAGCGCGGCTTACATTGACTTCTATGATAGAAGTCTCCTCACAAGCTGCGCTGAGACCGAGGAAGAGGGGTAGTCTTATACGGTGAGTATAACCCAAACCCTATATTTTAACAGGAAAAGTAGGGGGTCGTCTTATATGCCCAGTCGTCTTATACGCCGGCAAATACGGTAAGTAAAATATTAAATGTTTGATTGAAAAATGACAGGCTGTTGTTTTGGGCTCAGTGCACAAAGTTGTATGCACCATGGATTTTTAGTGTAGGGGGAGCAGTCAGCATTAACAAGGATGTATGAAAAGCCAGTCATTATAATAAATTATGGGAAGAGAACAGTCATTTATCTAATAACACCAGCCAGACTAGAGGAGCTATATCATCAGCTCATAGATGCATCTAAGAAATTCTGTTTCTGTACGTGCAAAAAGCACGGAAATTATGCATGTGGATAGTTCTGCAACTCGCAAAAATCCTATGTGGACACAAGAACAGCTTGTGAATCACACTTTTAGGATCTTGTCTTCTTTTAACATTTAAACAGAATTTGCTATATTTTGATACATAAATAGCCAAATTGGACAATATTACATAAAATTGCATTTGAAAAAAGGTTGTTGCCTATTTATTTGGTCTGAGCGAGAAGGTTATTCTCTCCACCCTGATAATAAAGTGTGAGATTCATTTGCTGCCCAGGCTCATATTAGGAAAAGTGTTAATGAGTCACTAAACAGAAACTGTTCATATCTTTGAGTAAATATACACTCAGAAAAACATTGGCAGTTTGAGCTCAGCATACATGACATTATGTTATAACGCCTTTATCCAGGTAGCTTAATTTGCTAATGCATTAATATTTACATATATATTACATAAAAAAGAAAAAAAAGAAAACTAGAAAAATTTTAACACAATTACATAAACTTAAAAAAACTAACAACACTATTGGGCTCTTTAGCAAAACAGGAATGCTCTGGAAAGTTCAGAATCCCCCAGCAACCATTCATTTGTAACTTGGGGATGCCTTCCAAGGCTGAGATTGTTTCATAAAAATCCCTTTTATTTTGGGTGATGTAATGTATAAAATAATTATATGGGCTCATTCATAAAAGGTGTTCCAAAAAAAAAAAAAAAAACTTTACACTCACCTATAGCAACATATGCAAACCCTTATTTTATTTTGAACTCTGCACTGACAGAAATGGCAGCTGGAAGCTGACAATTTGCCATGGGTAAAAAGAAACATTCTTTTTAACACACTTTTCTTACAAAAGTCCCCTAGGGAGAAGGCCATGTAATTCTGGCACTCTGCGCCACCTCTGCCTCTGGTATTCTCCTTAGGCCTCATGCACACAGGACGTTTATGGACATTTTTACAGCTGCTGTTTTTAGCTGCAGACGTTTTTTTCTACAGTCAATAAACTCCCCATCATGTTATCCTATGTGTCCATACACACATAGGCTGTCATCAACTGTTTTTGGCTGTGGCGTTTTTGAGCTGTAAAAAACCCCAAGACCAGTGGGTTCTGAGAGATGTTTTTCAGCTGTAAAAACAATCTAATGCTGAAAAACGTGGGTTTACCACTTGAACACTGGGCACTTAAACCCCCTTAACAACCAGACCAATTTGCAGCTTTCAGTGCTCTCACATTTTGAATGACAATTACTTTAGTCATGCAACACTGTACTCATATGAAAATTATGTCCTTTTTTAGAGCTTTCTTTTGGTGGTATTTAATCACCGCTGTTTTTTTTTATTTTTTGCACTATAATTAAAAAAAGACCAAAAATTTTGTAAAAAAATGCATTTTTCTTCGTTTCTGCTATAAAATTTTGCAAATTAGTAATTTTTCTTCATAAATGTTGGCTAAAATTTATACCGCTAGATATCTTTGGTAAAAAAACAAAACAAATTACTGTATATTATTTGGTCTTTGTGAAGGTTATAGAGTCTACATGCAATAGTGCCAATCACTGAATATTGATCACACCTGATGTACTAACGGCCTATTTCATTTCTTGAGACCCTAACAAGCCAGGAAAGTACAAATACCTCCCCTATGACCCCTTTTTGGAAGGTAGACATTCCAAGGTATTTTTTTACAAAATTGTCATATATTAACAGGTTATTTCTCACACCCAGCATATGCATACCACACATTACACCCCAAAACACATTCTACTACTCCTCCTGAGTATGGCGATACCACATGTGTGACACTTTTACACAGCCTGGCCACATACAGAGGCCCAACATGCAGGGAGAACCATAAGGTGTTCTAGGGACATAAATTACACATATCATTTCTTGACTGCCTTTTGCATTTTTGAAGGTCCTGGAGCACCAGGACAATTGAAACGCCCAAAAAATTACCCCATTTTGGAAAGCAAGCACCCAAACGTATATTCTAGGAGGCATATTGAGTCTTTTGAACATGTCAATTTTTCCACAAGTTTTTGGAAAATGTGGAAAGAAAATGAAAATGCATTTTTTTAAACACAAAGTTGTCCATTTATACAATATTTCTAACACACAGCATGTACCTAGCAAAAATTACACCCCAGAAAATATTCTGCTACTCCTCCTAAGTATGGCGATACCATGTGTGACACTTTTATACAGCCTGGCCACATACAGTGGCCCAAGATGCAGGGAGCACCGTCAGGTGTTCTAGGGGCATACATTTCAAATCTAATTTGACTACCTTTTACACTATTGTGAGGCACTCTGGTGGCATGGATAGGCACTGTAGTAGCACAGATGGGCAGTGCAGTGGCACGGATGAGCAGTGTAGTGGCATGGATGGGCACTGTAGTGGCATGGATGGGCACTGTAGTGGCACGGATGGGCAGTGTAGTGGCACGGATGGGCACTGTAGTGGCATGGATGTGTCACGGATGAGAACTGATGTGGTATGGATGAGCATTAATGAGGCACAAAGAAGCCATGGATGAGCCGTGGATGGGGATGGATGAGCCATGGATGGGGATGGATGAGCACGGATGGGGATGACTGAGCACAGATGGGGATGGATGAGCACGGATGGGGATGACTGAGCACAGATGGGGATGACTGAGCATGGATGGGGATGGATGAGCACGGATGGGGATGACTGAGTACGGACAGGATGACTGAGCATGGATGGGGATAACTGAGCACGAATGAGGATGGATGAGCACGGATGGGGATGACGGAGCATGGAAGAGGATGACTGAGCATGGATGGGGATGACTGAGCACGGATGGGGATGGATGAGCATGGATGGGGAAGGATGAGCACGGATGGGGATGGGTGAGCACAGATGAGGATGACTGAGCACAGATGGGTATGGATGAGCATGGATGGAGATGACTGAGCATGGATGGGTAGGTGAGCATGGCTGGATGGGTGAGCATGGATGGATGGATGGGTGAGCATGGCTGGGTGGGTGAGCACGGCTGGGTGGGAGAGCATGGATGGATGGCTGGCTGAGCATGGATGGATGGATGGGTGAGCTTGGCTGGGTGAGTATGGCTGGGTGGGTGAGCATGGATGGATGGCTGGGTGACAATGGATGGATGGCTGGGTGAGCATGGCTGGGTGGGTGAGCATGGCTGGGTGGGAGAGCATGGATGGATGGATGGGTGAGCATGGCTGGGTGAGCACGGCTGGGTGGGTGAGCATGGATGGATGGCTGGGTGAGCATGGATGGATGGCTGGGTGACAATGGATGGATGGCTGGGGGAGCATGGATGGATGGCTGGGTGACAATGGATGGATGGCTGGATGAGCATGGATGGGTGGTGGGGTGCAGCCTGTCACTTAGCAGCACTGTGGGCACTACACATCCTGCCCACAGCGCTGAAGCATCTGCTCTCTCCCCCCTCTCACACACTGCACCGATCGGTTTGGAGAGGGGGGAGAAAAGCCTGCACTTCCGCTGGCTTGTTTACATGTGATCGCTCCGTCATTTGACGGAGCGATCACGTGGTAAAAGGCTGCTGTGAGCAGACATTCACCGCAATCTGTGAGGAACCCGGCGGTCACGGATGTTCCTGTGTATGCGCCCCGGGGACGCGTGGGAAGCGCGTTCATGGGAGTACGTCATAGTACGCCCTCCCACGTTTAAGCAACCGCCCTGTAGCCGTCATTTGACTATAGGGCGGTTGTTAACAGGTTAACATTTTATACACAGCGTTAAGCCTCGTCAGGCGGTTCTCTGTCTCTATTCAAAATCAATGGTTCCCTATGGGAGCCCATTGATTTGAATAGAAGTCGAAGCAGAAGTCGGATCATCATGATCGGTGCGACTTGTGTGCTGAGGATCTTGAAGGGGAACCCTGGCAAAAATGAAAAAAATTCTGGTATGGATATTAAGGGGAACCCCCACGCCGAAAAAACGGCGTAGGGTCCCCCCCCCCAGGATCCATACCAGACCCTTAGCACATCACGCAGCCTGGCAGGCCAGGAAAGGGGGCGGGGATGAGTGCACGCCCCCCTCCTGGACCATACCAGGTCGCATGCCCTCAACATGGGGGTGGGTGCTTTGGTGCAGGCGGGCTCCCTCCACCCCCCACCCCAAAGCACCTTGTCCCCATGTTGATGAGGACAAGAGCCTCTTCCCATCAACCCTTGCCGTAGGTTGTAGGGGTCTGCAGGCGGGGGCTTATCAGAATCTGGAAGCCCCCTTTAACAAGGGGCCCCCAGATCCTGGCCCCCCACCCTATGTGAATGAGTACATTGTACCCCACCTGAAAAAAAAAAGTGTCAAAAAAACACACTACACGGGTTTTTAAAATATTTTATTAAATCAGCCCTGGCATCTTCTCCCCACTTCGGTGTCTTCTTTCTTCTGCTCTTTTGCAGGGTCTTCTTTCTTCTGCTCTTTTGCCGGCTTCTCTGTCTTCTGCTCTTTTGCCGCTGTCTTCTCCGCAGTCTCCTCCCTCTGCTCTTCTTTCCATGTTGACACAACGCGATCTCCCGGACTAACGGTGTATCTGCGCTCTGCATTGACATATGTTGGCATGGGGCGGGGCCATCTGCTGATGTCATCCGTAGGCCCCACCCCTTATGACATCGCCGCCCCATCATGCCTCGGGTGGTGGCTGCTGACTTTTAACTTTAGGACACTTAACTGTCCTGGAGTCCAGCGATGTTGGCACCATCACCGATCTTTGGATTGGCTGGCCGAGTGATGCCGCCGCCATTGAGAGTAAGGAAACCCGGCGGTGGAGCCATTCGGCTTCATGCCGGGCCCCTACTGTGCATGTGTGAGCTGCCGTTGCGCTTTCTCACTGGCCGGCGGCGAAGGAGGAGGGAGCCGGGCTGTGACGTCAGCGGCCGCGGCCTGGGCTTCCGGATGTTGGGGAAAAGGACACCTGTCTTTGATAGGTATCCTCTCCCCCCCGAAAGCTGCCAAATGTGACACCTGAGGGGGGGAAGAATCTGACGAGTGGAAGTTCCACTTTTGGGTGGAACTCCGCTTTAATGTTTTGGGGTTCAATAATGAATTATGGTTTGTTAGTAGCATAACTTTTTATGTCTTCTTAGTGTCAGGATGTTACTATGAAATGCGCATACAGTGGTTGTCAAATTCTACATTTTGTATCCATTTTTCCCTAACCATGCTTAGCTAAGTATGTGATTTTATCTAAAGTGGTGTATTGTGCATGATATATTAAATAGTAAACAGTAGGTTCATATAATGCAACCAGTGTTTTTTTTTTTTGGTATTAGTTGTTAAATAACTACATTGTGCTGTTATTGTTACAGTTGATTTCTGTTCTGTACATAGTCAAATTGCATGCTACTTGAGAAAAAGAAATTCTGTTGCAATCTTTGCACACCACAAATGCAGAATTTATGCATTGCTGCATCTGTCCCCTGACCTGTTACTACCCATTTCACTGCTAGTATCCTGACACTGCTTCACCATCACTATACCCACTACCTTGTCTGTGCAAGTTCATGTACTAAAAGAAAACCTATGCATTGCTATGTACATGTCTTTCTTTCACTTCTCCACTGTCTGATCTGATGGACTTTAAATGGGGTTGTAAAGACAGAAGGTTTTTTATCTTAATGCATTATATGCATTAAGATAAAAAGCCAATTCAGGCAGTCTGGGGCTGAAGTCATCATGATTCAGAAGACGCATCTCTCAAAGGGGGAGCTCTCTTGCTTTTGCTTCTAGATACTTCCCGCTAGGGGAGACATTATGGGGTGGCTTCTGGGGCTATAGCCCCGAATCTGGGGCCCCTAGCACCGAGTCTCTTACTCTAGGGGTCCCAAACTGTGGGGCCATGGGAGCCGCAGACGGGCTGCATGTCAGAGCCACAGGAGGGCTGAATGTCAGAGCCGTGGGCAGGCTGGATGTTAGAGCCGCGGGCGGGTTGCATGTCAGAGCTGCGAATGGGCTGGATGTCAGAGCCACGGGTGAGTTGCATGTCAGAGCCATGGGCGGGCGGGAGGATGTCAGAGCCGCGGGCGGTCGGATGTCAGAGCTGTGGGTGGGTTGCATGTCAGAGCCGCGGGCGGGCTGGATGTCAGAGCCGCGGGAGGGCTGCATGTCTGAGCCGTGGATGGGCTGGATGTCAGAGCCACGGGCGGTCGGATGTCAGAGCCACAAGTGGGCAGATGAAAGAAGCGAGTGGACGGGTAGAGATGACATCATCTCTCTCTGCCTGCCCCGCATTACTGCTCTTCCACCCCTACAGCCGAGCCTCTGCAATGTTGCAAGTTTGGAAAGGACCAGAGAGATGACATCATCTGTCACTGCCCGCTCCACATCACCGCTCTCCTGCCCTCACTCAGAACTGACTGCACCTGCTTCTGTGCTAAATGTGTGCTGTCACCAATGCAGTGACAATGCACATTTGGTGGCACTGGCTGGCATGGCAATTGATCATCTGCATCTGGTGGCAGGCAATGGGACAATCTATCATCCACATCTGGTAGCAGACGATGTGGCAATCGAACATCTGCATCTGGTGGCAGGCGATGTGGCAAGTGACAATCTTCTGTGGCTGATCTTAGAGCCGAACACAGACCGTATCAGCTTTATTCGGCTCTATGATAAAGTAACCCGGAAGCAATGACCTTACATCACTTTCGGTTTACCTGGATGTATACAGCACAATTTTGAAAAATGAAAAGCATTTGATCACACCAATCTTGGTGTGATCAAATGTGATTAAGGGCAGAGTAGGGATCTGGGGACTTAAAGACCCCAGATCTCTCCATAAAGAGTACCTGTCACATGGTAGAGGGCTGCGCTGACTTTGGACTTGATAAAAAACAGTGGACCAACACCAGCAGATGACATGGCTCCCCAAAACATCACGGACTGTGGAAAATTCTGCACTTCATTTGGAAATCAAGGTCCCGGAGTCTGGAAGAAGAGTGGAGAAGCACAGAATCCAAGTTGTATGAGGTGCAGTGTGAAGTTTCCACAGTCAGTGATGATTTGGGGAGCCATGTCATCTGCTGGTGTTGGCCCACTGTGTTTTATCAAGTCCAAAGGCAGCACAGCCCTCTACCAGGAAATTCTAGAGGACTTCTGCTGACCAGCCTTATGGAGATGCTGATTTCATTTTCCAGCAGGACTTGGCACCTGCCCACACTGCCAAAAGTACCAATACTTGGTTTAAAGATCATGGTATCACAGTGCTTGATTGGCCAGCAAACGCGCCTGACCTAAACCCCATAGAAAATCTGTTTTGGTATTGTCAAAAGGAAGATGAGAGACACCAGACCCAACAATGCAGATGAGCTGAAAGCAACTATCAAAGAAACCTGGGCTTCCATAACACCTCAGCAGTGCCAGAAGCTGATTGCCTCCATGCCACGCCGCATTGATGCAGAAATTCATGCAAAAGGAGCCCTGGCCAAGTATTGAGTGCATACTACACTGAACATGGACATGTTTTTCAGTAAGCCAACATTTCTGTATGCAAAATAATTTTTTTATTGGTCTTATGTAATATTCTAATTGTCTAAGATACTGAATTTTGGATTTTCATTAGCTGTAAGCCATAATCATCAAAATGAAATGAAAGAAATGCTGGAAATATATCACTCTGTGTGTAATACATGTATATATAATATATGAGTTTCACTTTTTGAATTGAATTATTGAAATAAATGAAGTTTTAGTTGATAATCTAATTTCATGAGACCATGACACTCCCACCACCATGCTTGACTGTAGGCAAGACACACTTGTCTTTGTACTCCTCACCTGGTTGCCACCACACACGCTTGACACCATCTGAACCAAATAAGTTTATCTTAGTCTCATCAGACCACAGGACATGGTTCCAGTTATCCATGTCCTTAGTCTGCTTGTCGTCAGCAAACTGTTTGTGAGCTTTCTTTTACATCATCTTTAGAAGAGGCTTCCTTCTGGGATGACAGCCATGCAGACCAATTTGATGCAGTGTGCGGCGTATGGTTTGAGCACTGACAGGTTGACCCCCACCCCTTCAACCTCTGCAGCAATGATGGCAGCACTCATACGTCTGTTTCCCAAAGACAACCTCTGGATATGACGCTGAGCATGTGCACTCAACCTCTTTGGTCGACCATGGCGAGGCCTGTTTTAAGTGGAACCTATCCTTTTAAACCGCTGTATGGTCTTGGCCACCATGCTACAGCTCAATTGCAGGGTCTTGGCAATCTTCTTATTGCCTAGGCCATCTTTATGTAGAGCAACAATTCTTTTTTTCAGATAATCAGAGAATTCTTTGCCATGAGGTGCCATGTTGAACTTCCAGTGACCAGTATAAGAGAGTGAGAGTGATAACACCATATTTAACACACCTGCTCCCCATTTTCACTTAGGGGTGTACTCACTTTTGTTGCAATCAGTTTAGACATTAATGGCTGTGTGTTGAGTTATTTTGAGGGAACAGCAAATTTGCACTGTTATACAAGCTATACACTCACTACTTTACATTGTAGCAAAGTGTCATTTCTTCAGTGTTGTCATATGAAAAGATATAATAAAATATTTACAAAAATGCGAGGGGTGTAGTCACTTTTGTCAGATACTGTGTATATATATATATATATATATATATATATATATTGTATGTTTATTTATTTATTTATTTGTCTTCCCCCTACATTGACTGGAAATGCATAAATCATGGCATGCATGCCACTCTTTTGTAGGATAAAGTAAAGTAGGTCATACATTATGCAATTTTATTTTCTTCAACCACTGATTGAAGGAAAGAAAATTGCTCAATTCCCCATCAGCACAGTGTTTATGGGGGAATCCCTCCCGCTGCACTATTGCTTTCTAACAGAGGGAGGTTTCCCAGCTGTCAGAATACACTGATTACTGCTATTACAGCTATAGCCCCCGGCAGTGATCAAGCAAAAAAATCAGGCTGGTTGTACTGAAGTAGATGGATAGACCGACTTTAGTACAACCAGCCTGCCCATAGATGGATTGAATATCAGAACCAGATGAGTTTTGATCCATCTGCGGCTGGCTTAATAGTGGATATGTCAAAGTTGAAAGTGATCCAATACAATGATAAAAACAGCATGATACGATACCCTTATTATAACTAACTATCTGAAGGTGCATATTTAAAGAGGTCCTTCAGTCAGTTAATCAAAAAATTAAATGTCAGCAGCTACAAGTACTACAGCTGCTGACTTTTAATAAAAGTCCAGGGATCCAGCGCTGTTCTCACCTGGGTCGGTTCTTCGCCAGTCTTCAGGTCCTCAGCGGAGCTATGTTGTATGTAGGAAGCTGGTTATGACTCCTTGCGGCTTCACAGTCGGCTTCCCACTGCACAAGCGTGAGTCGCACTGTGCTTTGTGTTTTGACCTCCAGTCTCCTGGGATCTGTGATGTGTCCCAGGAGGTTGTGGGTGGGGGAAGGGGAGGGATTGGAGAACTTCTGCTGGTGATCCCAACAAAAGTGGGAGCAGGTATCTGCCAGAAAAAAAAACAGCCTAAAATGTTAGAGGCGGGGGGATTTGAAAAAGCAGAATGTCTCTGGCTTCTCATATCTCCAGTGAATCAAGTTAATTAATTTATTCATGTTTTCATGCATCCAGTGTGATTTTGAAGAAGCTGGTAGGTGATGCAATTCCACATCATCAACTAAAAATTATTTTTTGTTTTCAGGAAAAGGGACATATTAATTGAGATTATATTAAATATAAACACATGTCTGTGCCTTGATTTACTCTCACTTGCCTGTCCTTACTTTTGCACCTCGTTTCACAATACTCCGCAATGGATGCAGTGGGAAACATCAGTATGGGCAGCACAGTCATTGTAGGGTTGAGACATGTTGCCTGGGACTTCTTGGGCCCTCCCCCCATTTTTCCCACCTCCTTCTCTGTGCCCCCTTCCCCTTTCCCCCTCCCCTTCTCTCCCTTCTTTCCCCTCCCAGAAGGCGGTGCCAGCTGGGGTGGGCCATTCCCCTTTTGGGGAGAAGTCCTGCAGTACATCAGTAGTGGTGCCTCTACAGCATAGGACTAGCTCTGAGGAAGGGGGTTTGTCTCCCGAGATGCGTCAGCTGTCTGAGACAGAGAAGTGTCACTCCTGAAGCTGGAGACACACACCATTTGTGATATGCACTTTGTTTCGTTTTCCTTTGTGAGTATGTCTTTGGCTTGTTTTTAATAAACATTTTTGAAGGTGTCAAAGGTAATGCACTAGGCGTTTGCGCCCTCCTTTTTTCTTTGATCTAGTGGGCAGCACAGCGGCTTAAGTGGCTAGCACTTCCTCCTAGCACTTTGGTTGTTGGTTCGAATTCCAACCATGGCAGTACCTACATGGAATTTGCATGTTCTCCCTGTGTCTGCGTCAGAGGCATAACTAGAACCTTCAGAGCCCTGGTGCAAGAAACCATGAAGGGCCCCTGACCCGCAGTATGATGGGGAGGTATTGTGAAAGGATGGGGGGCAGTGGGACAAGGGAGCAGTGTGACGGGGCATTATGATGGGGTATTTTGACAGGAGGGAGGCAGTGTGACAGGTGGGGGG
>BLSH010276290.1:875956-892020 GCA_018402905.1 Glandirana rugosa | reverse complement strand
ACATTACAGATCAGTAACTCACTGATCCCAGCTCTTCTCTCCTCACACTGGACTCTGTGTGAGGAGAGAAGAGCTGGTAACAGTGAGTTACCGCTCTGTTTACACTGGATGTGATCGGCTGTGAAGTAGATCACAGCCGATCACAAGGTATCAGCCGCCGGCCGGCGGCTGATACCTGTGTCGGTGACAGGCAGTGTTCCCCAGGAACACGCCGCCACCGACACGCACGCGCAGCGCGCTCCCGATTGCGCGCATGCGCCGTGCGAACGGCAGGCGTGCCGTTTGTGATCAGCTGTGACTTCGTCACAGCCGATCACGTGGTGAACAGCCATAACCAATGGCTGTTCACCCCTGTCGGTGAAGCGGCGTGTCCTGAGGACACGCCGACACCGACAGAGCCGGGATGCGCGCGCCCGTTCGCGCGCAATCCCGGCTTAAAGGGAGGACGTCATATGACGTCCACCCGCTGGAAGAGCAGGACCGCTCCGCCGTCATTTGACGGTGGGCGGTCCTGAGGTGGTTAAACATGGTTATTAAAACACATGTGGGCTAAAACACAGGGTTGCAAAGCAACACATGTCGCATAACACTCGGGTCGCATACAGTCTTGTGTTGCATAAACTTGTATCGCATAGAGACTTGTGTCGCATAGAGATTTGTTTCGCATAGACTTGTGCTGCATAGAGACTTGTCGCATAGAGAGTTTTCGCATAGAGACTCATGTCGCATAGAGACTTGTGTCGCATAGGGACTCGTGTCACATGTAGAGACTCAGGTTGCATGGGCCTGTGTCGCATGGGCCTGTGTCGCATTGAGACTTGTGTCTACATGGGCGCCTCTCTGCATAGGAAGGTGCCTGCATAGGTCGCATGATGCATAGCACACATGATGCAGAGACACCTGATGCCTATGAATGCATGTGGAGCATAAACAGATGCATGCTTACTTACATAGGCACGTTTTGCATAAACACATGCCTGCTTGCTTACTGCTCGAACCTATTACGGTCCAAAGGCAAAACGGGGAAGTAAGGCCTATTCTAGATCTCAAGGTCCTAAATCAATTTCTTGCGGTATGGCTGTTCCACATTGAGTCAATCCGCTCAATGACTGCCTTGCTCCAGGAAGGAGATTTTTTTGGCATCAATAGACAGCAAGGATGCATATTTGCCTGCTCCAATTTTGCTACCTCATCAGAGTTTTTTTCGATAGAAGAACGACGTTACCAGTTCTGGCTCTGCCATTCAGGATCGCAATAGCTCCCTGAATCTTCATAAAGATTCTGGATCCAGTGATGGGCCTTCTAGGGTCACGGGGGGTCCTAATAATGGGATGCCTGGACAACCTCTTGCTCAGAGATCAGTCTCGGTGCAGATTCGGGCAGAATGGGACCCTAACAATCCTGGGAAGCAGGGGTTGGGTCATGTATGTAGGGTATTCCTTAGTAGACCCAGTTCAGTCTCTGGAATATCTAGGTCTATAGCTAAATACAGTCCAATCAAGGATACTCTCACTGCTGAGAGGATCAGCGACTTCAAGGCTCTGGTAAGCCAGATGAGGGCGATGAGACACTCTTCAGTTCTCCTCAGTGTGAGGCTGCTAGTGAAGATGGTAGCCTCTTTCGAGGCAGTTCCCTATGCACAGTGTCACTCCAGGGCACTTCAGTGCAACATCCTGGCAGAGTGGAACAGACAATTGCAGACTTTGGATTCCTGCATATCCTTATCTCCCAGGGCTCGATGGAATCTCGCCTGGTGGTTAGTAAACCAGAATCTGTCTCAGGGCAGATCTTTTCTTCTAGTATCTTGGAAGATTGTGACCACAGATGTCAGTCTTGTAGGCTGGGGCATTGTCATGGGGGACTCCACAGTCCAGGGGAGATGATCCTTGGTAGAGCAGAGATTGCCCATAAACCTCCTAGAGCTACGAGCTATTTGGCTAGCTCTGAGGGATTGGACGTCCAGGTTGCAGGGCTACCTGATAAGGGTACAGGCCGACAAGACCACGGCAGTGGCAAGTTTGCAAGACTATCTGCAGTTCACATCCCAGGCATAGGAAAATTGGAAGGCGGACCTCTCAGCCGCCAACAGATACACCCGGGAGAGTGGTCACTGCAGCCCGAAGTGTTTCGGGAAATTTGCCTGCGCTGGGGGACGCCAGAGGTTGATCTACCGGCATCCTGATTCAACAACAAAGTCCAGCTGTTTGTGTCCCAAGCAGGGGATCCTTGGGCTATAGGAGTAGGGGCTCTGGTGATTCCATGAGCCCAGTTCTCCTTGATTCGTGCCTTTCCCCCAATCTCTCTGCTACCACATCCCTTGCGCAAAATTCGGGAGGAAGCGGCAACAGTCTTTCTGGTAGTGCCAGATTGGGCCAGGGGGCCTTGCTACCCAGAGATAATGAGGTTAACGGCGGACGGGCCTTGGCAGCTTCCGGTCCGATCCCATCTACTCTCTCAGGGTCCTATATTCCACCCGAATTTACGTGCGCTAAGCTGACGGCATGGTGATTGAAGCCACGGTATTGAGAGATCCTGGGGTTTTTGGGCCCTGTGTTATCTACAATGGTAAATGCTAAAAAGCCAGTTACAGGGTCTGGAAGGCTCACATTGTGTGGTGTTAGGCCAGGAAAAGGCATCCCCGCAAGTATGTGATTGGTAATATGCTAGCTTTTCTTCAAGCAGAAGTAGACTTAAAGCTGGTTTTGACTACAATCAAAGGACAGGTTTCTTCCTTGTCCATATGTTTCAGAAGCCTTTGACTTCTCACTCCTTGAGCAGGACCTTTCTTTAAGGGGTAACTCATCTGTTACCACCTGTTAGATTCCTCCATGTCCATGGGATTGAATCTGGTTTTGTCAAAGGACAAGTTTCTGCCTTGTCCATATCTTTTCAGAGGCCTTGGCTTCTCACTCCTTGATCAGAACTTGTCTACAAGGGGTAACTCAGCTGTTACCTCCAGTTAGATTGCCTCCCTGTCCAGGGGACTTGAATTTGGTTTTGTCAGTGCTGCAGAAGCAGCCTTGTGAACCTATTAGGGAGATTCTTTTGGTCTTTTTGACTAGGAAACTAGTCTTTCTCTTTGCCATCACCCCAGCCAGAGGGGTTTCGGAGTTGGCAGCTCTTTCTTGTAAAGAGCCAGACTTGAGATTGCACCAGAATAAGGTGGTGTTGCGGCCTCTTCCATTCTTCCTACCGAAGGTAGTGTCAGCCTTTCAGCTCAATGAAGATATTATGTTAACTTTTTTTTATTCTCAGCCCTCCTCATTGGAGGAGAGACCATTGCACTCTCTACATGTGGTGCGTGCTGTTAAGATCTATCTGAAGAGATCTGCAGACATCAGTAGGACTGATGTCTTTTTTTGTTGCCTGAAGGCCCTAGGAAGGGTCAGGCGGCATCCAAGGCAGCTGTTTTCACTGTGGATTAGTAGCCAGCTGATTACTCAAATTTATGGTTAAAGGGGGAGAGCTTCCCCATTCAGCGTGAGAGCTCTTTCCACCAGGAGATAGGGACCTCCTGGGCTTCTGCCACCAGACGTCGGTGGCACAGATTATGAGGCCGCTACCTGGTCCTCAGTCCATACATTTACAAGATTCTTTCAGGTGGATGTTAGAACAGCGGAGGATTCCGTTTTTTGGACACAGAATATTAAGGGCTGTGGTTTAATTGGAATTGTGTCTCCCTCCCCTCAGGCATTGCTCTGGGACGTCCCAGTATGTATAAAATATATAGCCTGTTCTGTGTCCCGTGATGTCCGAGAAAGAAAATTGGATATTTTATACATACTTACCTGTAAAATCCATTTCTTTCAAAGGACATCACAGGACACAGAGGTCCCTCTCCTCTCTGTCTTTGTGGAGTTCATTGCTTGCTACAATACTGAAGTGCTCTTTGTATGGGAGGGGTTATATAGGAGGGGGAACTTCCTGTTTGTTTTTTATTGATTACCAGTGTCCATTCACCTATAGGTGGCATATAACCCAGTATGTATAGAATACATAGCCTGCTCTGTGTCCCCTGATGTCCTTTGAAAGAAATAGATTTTACAGGTAAGTATGTATAAAAAATCCAATTTTTGCAAGTAAGAAGTTTGGAATCTTTTGAAGACAGCTAGTCAAGGGAGAGAATAGGTAGGTATCAAGTAGATCTTCACAGTAGGTCCATATCCCAAGTTATCAACCTACTGCCCTAGGGTCACATGCAACTCTGTGGTAGATGTTTTGTGGCCCTGAGACCCGAGCAGCCCTTAGCGGTAGTGGGAACATTATACTGTGTGATCTCCAGCAGTCCTATGTAATGTGTCCCCAACCACATCTGTAGCATGTCCACAAATTCTGTCTATCTCCTATAGTATATCTGCAATCTTTGTCAGTCTTCCGTACATTGATGGCATCAGAGACTGCAGCTGGCCCCCCCTATATCTTTTAAGTTGACCATCACTGATCTAAGTAGATAATATACCATCATGGTCTACACACCTTTTAGGGCAGGCTGCTAGGTAAATTTAGTTTGGCTCTGCTGTAATCAGTGGAGTGGGGGGGGGGGGGGGTCATTGATTAGGGCTGCTCAGGTTTTCACAGGCTGATGTTCTGCTACTTCCCCCTGTATTCTGGAGATTTTTAGAACATAATGGGAGGGAGGGCAGAGGCTGCAGCCTGAATATTTATGAGACTTGGGCCAATCCCTAGTAAGGTGTGCCCAGAAGGTGGGAAATTCCCTATAAATAGTCTAAAGCAGTGGTTCTCAACTCCGGTCCTCGGGACCCATCAACAGGCCAGATTTTAAGTATTACCTTGGGGAGATGCAGACAAGAATACTGCAATCACTGAGCAGCAAATGATATCACCTGTGATGCATTTCAGTTATCCTGCAAACCTGGCCTGTTAGTGGGTCCCGAGGACCGGAGTTGAGAACCACTAGTCTAAAGCCTGAGTGGCAGGGAAGTCTGCAGTATGGTGGGGTAGGGCAGCATCCCAGGGTCCTCCTGTTGATGGGCCTTGCTCTCCTGGGCAGTAGCCAGGGGAAAGAGTCAGTTGAAGACATTGAGGTCCCAACTAGACTTAGCTTGAGGGGGGGGGGGGGGCTCAACAAAGAGCATCCCAGGAATCCCAGGGGTCAGGAAAAATCTTGCTGGAAGAGAGCCAGGAAGGAAGCTGTGGGAAAAAGTCCAAGTTGTCCAGAGGCTCAGTCTTCATCTGCCTCACGGAAAAGAACCCGGCGGATGTCTTCAGGAGGCAATCGATGATCCTGTGGCTGAGTGAGTACAAGAATGGCTGTGTGATGCTTTAGTCTCTGGGAAGAGGTCAGGTCACAGGTAGTAAGGAGAGTCTGTGGGACTTTTGATAAAAGAGTACAGCCAGAAGCGGTGCAATTACAGCCAAGTAGGGGTAAAATACCATCCGGTGTTGTATAAGTGCAGCTAGAGTTGTACATGTTTTTCAAAGGTTGGGCAAGAGAATCCAGAAAGTTAGCAGTCCTCAAGTTCTGTTTAAATTCAAGTTCTACAGCTCCAGAGTATCCAATGCTCTCAACCCCATCCAAGTTTATAGTTCTCCAATAAACCCACAAAAGAACCCCCTAGACTAATTCTTGAGCCAGAGTACCAAAAATGTTGTTGCCTGGCTGTGTGTGCACTAAGGGGAGGAAGTAGGCCCAAACTACCAGCAGCTCTAGGGGTGCGCTACATATATATATATGTGTGTGTACACACTGTAGATTTAAGATCTAAAGGCGCAACTACCATTATGAACTTCTCTTAGAAGATAAAGTAAATTTTGTTTTATAGATCAGTAAGAAGTAGGATTTTATCAATAATTGAATTCAGCCCTTACCCATTCCTCCACATTTGGACCCTCTTGATAGGGCTCAAAAGGTTTCTCCCAGTAAATATTAGGCTCTCCGTAACGCCATATCTTGCTTCTTGTCTTCTGTGCGAAGAAGGATGTGACACAGAGCAGAATGACCACAATAAAGCCACACACTATAGCAATAGCCTAGGAAAAACACATAGGAATGACTGCAGTTGTTAATATGCTGATATTTTGTTAGAAAAAACAAATGCAACTTTTTTCTTTTTATAGCAAATAACATGAGCTTACCTCCTGTGGATCCACCATGCAGTAGTGGTAGAGATACTGATTCATGATGCCTACTCCAGAAGCCGCAGGAGTGTAGAATTGGTTACATAATGCCATCATCTGACTATAATACAAGCCACCACTCATCTGGGATCTCGGATTTACTCCAACAATGTACACGATGGTGGCGATAAGATCCAGGGTAGCCAAAACTGCACTCAGCACCAATATAATCATAAAGAACTTACGTGACCTTGTTCCTCCGGATTTAGTTACACTTGCTATAAATAGTCCCAAGTTAGCTATAAAAGTCAACACAGACATGGCCATCATGAAACCACTTGCTGCTTGAGGATTGGTCATACCATAGCCATAACCATAGCCACCCATGTATCCCCCATAACCATATCCACCATAGCCATATCCACCTAAGCCCCCCATGCCTCCCATGTATCCATAGTTATATTCCCAGGCCAATGTTGATGCCACACAGGCAAAAACAGCCAAACACAAAAATACAACAATGCCTTGAAGAATTCTGACAATGCCAGGTGGTGATTTCCACTTATAGAAGTGCTGTGTGGGGATGTCCTCTTGGTAAAATGAATCAGGATGAGCAGACTTAATTTGATAACCATAGGATCCATGGCTGTTCTGATGAAGGTACGTAGGTGGGCTGTAATCTGGTGGGCTGTCATAGCGCTTCTGGCTGTACATTTTGATATTATTCTGCTGTAAGGTGACAAAGTAGAGATGTAAAATACAATTACTTGTGCAACCACCTGACTAAAATGAATCATTTTGCAGCTCTGCTATCTATATCCACAGCCACAAAGTTCTTTCAGTGATCTGCACACTTTAACTGTTTGAGCCCAACAGAGTTTAAATGTATGCAACCCCCCCAACAATGAACTTCTCTTACTTGCTCCCTAAATATGCCATTGAAAGCATTTTGTTATACAGTATCTGTTCAATAAGTGCTGCCAGAAATTCAGTACTGTCCTCTGTCCTTTGCACATTGCACTGTCATCCAACAACAATGTTATGAGCCCTCTCAGTGCACATTTAGGGGCTACTGAACACCTCTCCCATGATATGGTGATGAGGAAAGAGGGAGATGTTCTGTAGTGCTATTGCTAGTGTAGTGCCAGTCCCTGGCCTAGGTTAACAACACTACTCCTCCAAAGATACAGTACAGTGGGTGAGCATCGTCGCCCTAGGACAGGAAGTGTGTTAGTGGCAGGATCACAGCAGAAAATAAAAGGAAAAAACCCTAAGAAAAGCAAACTAATAATAACTTATCACATCTAAGGTAGGCTGCAATATAGTATCATTTTTGTGATTTAGGTACACCTTAAGTTTACACAATTCTACTTTGTGGTGGGATCTTCCCAGTCCAGACAAGCGAAAACAACTACAGTAGTTTGGCAAGGAGAGCTGAAGTGAAGCTGAAAGGGTAAGTAAAGGAACTGAAGTGATGCTGAAAGGGTAAGTAAAGGAACTGAAGTGATGCTGAAAGGGGAAGTAAAGCTCTACCCCTCAGATTTTCACAAAAAAATAGATATTGGTTTGGCCTTAAAGAGTAACTCCACTTTAGTTTAGAAAAAAAACAATCTCATCTGGCTGGTCACTGTACATTTCATGGATTTTTACTTTGTAACGTATTCCTACTTTTTGCTGTTCATAAGTTTGCTCTGTGTTTGTTTGACTATGTCCTTTGAAATCCTGATTCTTAAAAGGAGGGCCTGGGCTATTATAATCACCTGGTGCACTCTAAGTGTTCTGATAAAGAAAGTTGCAGTGTCTGCATCACTTTAGAAGCATTTAACCCTTGGGGAGTATCTCACTAAGCTGAAATTCCTTTTGCAGAGGATGCCTAAAATCTTATTTACATCTTAGGGCAGACCTCTGGGAAAATCAATGAGCCAATCACACAAGCAGGAAATTAGATTTCTGGGACTTCTGTACACCAATGGTGTACAGAATGTCTCCAGGTTGCCATATTGAATTCAACAAAACATTAGAGTGACTGCAGAATAAAAAGCAAAGGCAATTTTTAATAACGTCAAATTAAAGCATGGCTTGTGTAGCAATTGTATAGGCTATGTTAATTTTTTTTAAATTTGCTATAACTTTTTCTCCATGAAAGTGGAGTCACCCTTTAAGGTGTATTAAAAGCGGAGTCCCACCCAGAAATTATTTTTAATTTTTTTTGGCATCCACTCTTTTAATACTAAATAGATATAACCTTTTGTTTCCTTACTTTCAAACCGCCTAGTAATTACATGTATTTTTTACTCACAATTTTGTTTCTCTCACTGCTGGACTTTTTAGCTAAGGGCAACTGAAACCCATCCGTAGTCTCCTGGCATCTCTTCCTGAAAGAAGTGCATGGTGGGTAACCATCATGCACTCTTTGATCTTGGTCCGCCTTAAATTGCGCCATTTCCTGTCTGGAAATAACACGATTTTACAGTACAGGGAAGCCCACTGACTCCTGGGAAATGATGAGTCACATCTCCCAGGAGGCCAGGCGAAGCAGGACGTGAGGAGAAGAGCCTAGGACCTAAAAGGGGCAGATTACAGAGACCACCTAGCAACAAGCGACTTAGGGTGAGTATAATTTTTTTTTTTCCTTCAAAGGTAAGTCTATATAGACAAAGGACTTGAGCGATGTAAAAAATAAATTCTGGGTGGAACTCTGCTTTAACCACTTCCTGACCAGCGCATAAATAGGCGGTGGTCGGGTTTGAGCAGCTCTACCGGGACATAGCCTGCACCAGCTATCCAGGGGTAATGACCGATCTGGCTCGGGAGCCGCTTGGTTGTTACCCCAGGGGGCGGGAGGGGACATCCCCCCTCCCCGCCTCCTTCCGCCGCTCTTCTCTGGCCTCCCGTCCCACCGGGAGAACGGAGCGACGATCCGGCGCGTCTGCCGGCTGGAAGGAGACCTGACAGAAGCCGTAATCGGCTCTGATCGGGTCTCCTTCGGCAAATTCCGGAAGTGACGTCACTTCCGGTTTACACAGGGGCTAACGGCACCAATTTTAAAAAAAACTACAGTATTCAGAATCGCCATTTTTGGCAATCTGAATACTGTGAAGTGAAAAGGAGGGATCTGTCACCATATATTACTATCACAAGGGATGTTTACATTCCTTGTGATAGCAATAAAGGTGATCAGATTTTTTTTTTAAAGGAACAGTGAAAAAAAAAAAAAAAAAAAAAAGATTTAAATTGCCACCGTCCCCGCGAGCTCACGCAGCAAAGAAAACGCATACGTAAGTTGCGCCCACATATGAAAACGGTGTTCAAACCACACATGTGAGGTATCGCAGCGATCGCCAGAGTGTGAGCAATAATTCTAGCAAAAGATCTCCTCTGTAATTCTAACCTGGTAACCGTTAAAAAATGTTAAAGCGTCGCCTATGGAACTTTTTAAATACCGGACTTTGTCGCCATTCCGCGAGTGCGTGCAATTTTCAACCGTGTCATGTATGGTATCTATTTACTCGGCGTAACATCCTCTTTCACAATATACAAAACAATTGGGCTAACTTTACTGTTGTCTTATTTTTTAACTCAAAAAAGTAAAATTGTTCCAAAAAAATCGCGCTTGAAAGACCGCTGCGCAAATACCGTGTGACAAAAAGTATTGCAACAATCGCCATTTTATTCTCTAGGGTGTGTGAAAAAAATATATAATGTTTGGGGGTTCTAAGTAATTTTCTAGCAAAAAAAATGTTTTTAGCTTGTGACCACCAAATGTAAAAAAGTGGTTGGTAAGTGGTTAACTGCAGTGAATATACAGTATATTGTGAGTGAACAGTTGGTGAGATTGGAAAGTATTGGAAGCTAGCTCAATAAATGGCAAACTGTATTCTTTGAAATAATGTATTTTCTGTTCTATAAAAGCAGAAAATGTTAATTTCACTGATGATCTGGTCGAATTCCATTATATTTATGAAAATGCATCAGGACAACTAAACTTTACTGATGAAAAACAGATGCTTTTTAATGTTTCTAGCTAAAGGAAAACGAAAAGGAGCGGTTGATTGGATTGGTAGTTGTAGGTACCAGCAATGGTCGTTATTGCAGCCACCTTTTATCATAAGGTCCATGGTTTCATCGATACCCAGGTCACCCTAAGGATAAATAAATCTATCATAGTCTTGCTTCCTTTGTGCCATGTTCCCCTCCTTATCTTAATCTTGTGCCTTACTCCACTTTATGTTTTCTATCACACCCTTTCTATTTGCTCTCTCTATCCCTATCTTTCATATTGTTCTTGGTTCTGGTTCACCTCTTATCTCAGTTTCTTTACTTCTTTTCTGTTCATCTGGTTGACTCACCCACTTCTTTCTTTTTTTGTTGCTTTCCATATTACCATACCTTGGCAATCACTTACCCTATGTCATAGAAATGTTTCATACTCTCTTGTTAAATTTGATCCGTTCTGGCCTTTCTGTTCTAAATAATTGATCAGCGTTTAGAATACGAGATCTTAGACAGAGAGTACCAGCACTCTCCACACCAGGTGCTCTAAGATAAAATGATAGTAGAAAACGGAGCTCTCCAACTTTCGTCATCATTTGAAATATTAAAAAATTGCACTTAAAACACTTCATTAATAAAAATGATAAATATTTGAACAGCAGATTCGCAGAAAGTCACATCTGGCTTTTGAACCACTAGTTGAGGACCTCTGATTTGAATTATGTATGAAAAGATTGCAGTACAGGGAAAGAGTGGGTGTTGCCTGTAACAATTGTACCAGAAAAAAAAGCTTTTGACAGGTTGTTCGGGGTCATATACCTCCTTCATGCTTACTCCACTGTAAAATACTTTTTTTTTAACAGACGGTAGCAGAAGGTGTTATCATCTATTGTACGCTGTTTTAACCCTGACAATTCCAAACTGGAATTTTAAAATGAACCTTTACTATTCAAAATGGTACCCCCTAGTATCAGTGTTGCCAACCTCCCGCAGCGTTTTTTACTGGCAAAACATGGAAAATTTACCGGCGGAGCACATTTTTTACTGGCACCCTGAAAAATAACTGAACTCCTATTAAAAACTAAGACAATTGATATTTAAGCACAACATGGAAACACTGACAATACCCATATCAAGTAGTTTGCCCGGTTTACACTTAAAAAGTCAGCACAGCATGACAAATTATCAGACCTTGATATTTTTAGACAGTTGTAAAAATCACTGATTTTTACAGACTGTTAGTAAATTTACTGGCGGTTGGCAACACTGCCTAGTATATGCAGTACCCTAATGCCCCGTACACACGGGACGACGATCGTACGTACGATCGTCGCAAATCGTATGTTGCATAATGTAAATAGCATACTGACGTGCACCCGACGGTCGTACATACAACTTGCGGCCGGCCGAACGTGATGACGCGAACGAGCGTATAAAGAGGAAGTGCTGGTATCGTAGCGTCACCCTTTGGGCTGCTTCATCTAATTTCGTGTTAGTTGAAGTGGACTTGGCGCATGCGTGTTTAGCACAATACAACTTGTTGTACCCAACTGCTCTACACACGATACAACGGTCGTATGCAAGCTTGTTGGTACGACCAAGTTTTGTAGTCTGCTCATACAACTCCCATGTACGACCGTCGTATGTTTGACTGTTGAAAGCGCGCACACAAACGATCGATTTCGCATACAACGGTCGTGAGTACGACGTGTTGAATGCGATTGTCGTCCCGTGTGTACGAGGCTTAAGGCAACCAGTCATTTTTTCCCATTAGGATGCTTGATAGCTTAGGGTAACAGCACACTAAATTCTTATCCATTGAGACTGGATAGAACAAATATGTTTCTATATGAACCAGTGTGATTCTCACTATTATATTGCTCTACCATGCTCTTCCAGTGTATAATATGTCAAAAGGCATCTAAATGATTGCTAAAAGCGCCACCTCCCCACTCCTGCATTCCAACAGTTTTCATGACTTCATGTATTTATTTTTAAATACATAGGATACTAAGGAATAGGTACAGAAGTGAAATAAATTATTGCAAAAAACAAACTATTGACCTGGAAATTATGTTCTCCAACATCTCCGGGTACTCTGGTTTTATCCCACACTCCAAAGACATGCTGGTAAGTTAATTGGCTCCTGTCTAAATTGGCCCTAGTATGTGTATGTATGAATGTGAGTTGAGGATCTTAGATTGTAAGCTCCTTGAGAGCAGAGACTGATGGGAACGTACAGTATTATACGAGGGGTCTTCAAAAAGTTTCCGCACTTATATTTGATTTAAGTTAAAAAAAAGTGCAGAAACTTTTTGAACAACTCTCTTATGTAAAGGGCTGCATAAATTTGCGACACTAAATAAGTACCTGTAATAAATAAATAAATTTCTTTCTGAGAAAAAAAATATGCACTTATTTATTTCAGGTACTTATATAGTGCCATCAATTTAAGCAGCGCTTTACATATATATTGTACATTCCCATCAGTCTGTGCTCTCAAGGAGCTTACAATCTAAGGTCCCTAACTCACATTCATACACATACTAGGGCCAATTTAGACAGGATCTACTTTACCTACCAGCATGTCTTTGGAGTGTGGGAGGAAACCGAAGTACCTGGAGGAAACCCACACAGGCACAGGGAGAACATGCAAACTCCAGGCAGTCCTACCGAGGACCCTAAAGTATTTAATGAATTCTGCTCTTCGCTTATACCAGTTTACATATACCAACAGGGGTTCCCTCAAGGAGTCTGATAAAATGTGGGGTCCATGGATGTGTTCTCTGCTTGCCAATTAGGCTGCTATGGTTGAACCGGGACACTATGTTATGGTCTACATATACTTGTTTGTAATTTATTCTGCTGTATCGTTTTCACTATGGCTATTGATCTTGCTGTCACCTCTGAAGGACAAACATTTGTAAAACGATGGTGTTATGTATTATGCCTATTTGTATATCTAAAACTCATTAAACAGCATCTTATAATATATCATTTCATGAATTTAAATATATTTAATTTTATTGCAGAACGGTTGTTATGGTTTAATATAGAGTTGCATATGTTATTAAAAAGTTTAACAAACTTTGTAAGCAGTCAGAAGTTACAGCAGACCCAATTCTGTACCATGTATTGCAATAAATATGTAATGGATGTGCATTGCAATAAATAGGTATTATTTAAACTTTTCCCTGGATACTCATCTACCCCCAAGATGTCTCTGATTGGTGTCACAGCATTCTGTACAAATGCTATTATCAGGTCTTCTGATCTTCCTGATGTCAATAATCTACTTTGACACTTTACAGGTCATGTGCCTATTTATCTCATCTACCGCCCAGCTTCACATTTTTTCTTCTATACTCTGATGATCAAGTTTTTCTTGTCTTTGATATATAGTATAAGCTACATCACTTATCTATCCTGCACCCCTCTAATATATGAAATAGTTTCACTCCTTTATTCTAGCACTCACCTTCTTTCTTTGCTGCTCTTAGAATGTTAACAGGTGACAGTAGGCGTCCTGAGTATGGCAGCACCGTGTTCTTCACTTTTTCACCTCTTTGTTGTCTGGTAATGGCGCTCCTGGGATTAATGATTAGAATCCAGCTCTGCCCACATTCACACTGACAATCCTCCCCTCGGGGCTGGTCAGCAGTTGGAGAACTGCACAATTCCCTGAGAACTAGTGCACAGCCAGGTCTGCTATTCATACACCTTTAACCGCTTCTTTCCCAGTGGCCAGAGAGTACACCCAGACCTAGACTATTAGACAGCAAGGGTAAAAGGTACAGGAGAGCGCATCTGATTAACCCACAGTACAGTCACTTCCGCAAGATATTTATTGTTTTTAACCTCCCTGGCGATATGATTATGTCAGATTTTTGAATGTTAAAGCGGTACATTGTTTTGCATGGAAATTTGTTGTTTTATATGGTAGGCCTGCAATTCTTAGGAATAACTCACTTAAATATGTCCATAAAAGAGTCTAGTAGGCATAGGTGTGCGCAGCCTATTGCATTAGGGTGTGCACCACAAAGCGCAAACAAACATGAGTGTGTGTACAGTTGTATGCAAAAGTTTAGGAACCCCTGACAATTTCCATGATTGCCATTTATAAATATTTGGGTGTTTGGATCAGCAATTTAGTTTTGATCTATCAAATAACTGAAGGACACAGTAAAATTTCAGTAGTGAAATGAGGTTTATTGGATTAACAGAAAATGTGCAATATGCATCAAAACAAAATTAGACAGGTGCATAAATTTGGGCACCGTTGTCATTTAGTTAATTTGAATACCTGTAACTACTTAGCACTGATTAATTGGAACACACAATTGGTTTGGTGAGCTCATTAAGCCTTGAATGTCATAGACAGGTGCATCCAATCATGAGAAAAGGTATTTAAGGTGGCCAATTGCAAGTTGTTGTTCTCTTTGACTCTCCTCTGAAGATTGGCAACAACTCTCAAATGACCTGAAAACAAAGATTGTTTTATATTATGGTTTAGGGGAAGGCTACAAAACACCCAAATATTTATAAATGACAATCATGGAAATTGTAAGGGGTTCCTAAACGTTTGCATACAGCTGTGTATATATATATATATATATGTGTGTGTGTGTCAGAAGGGCATTTATTTTGTTTTTTTATTATTTTTTACAATATTATACATTATTATTTTTTTTTCCAATTTTATTTAGGAGCCCTGCTGGGGGGACTTTGGTGAGATATTAGGGGTCTAAAAAAGTGATGTCTGACTTTTGAGACAGAGAAAGGGACTGAGGACAGAGATTCCCCCGTCCCTTTCTCTGCAGCCAGGCAGCAGGGGGAATCTGCACAATACAGGGTGATTAGGGTGTGCCCAGGCACACCTGCCACCCTTTGTGTGCACACCTATGATCCCTGGTATGATAAAGTTTGGAACACGAAATCATAAATTATAATATAGTAAATAACTATAAATGATTATAAAAAAAATAATAATAATACATTTTATTCAATAATGTAATCAAATCAAAAACACTGAAATTTGTTCAGCCGCAGAATTGTCGCTGTCATCACTTTCAGTGTCTGATGACGAATTTCCCCACAAATCACTAGTGCTCAATTCTGCAAATGATTCTATTTCACTGTCCCTGTTTTTTAGCTGGTCCAAATACGCTTTGACATAGAGGGACGCCTTTTGGATGCCATGGACATTCTCAAATTTCCAGACAAAAAAGATGGTAAAAGTGCAGGTAGGGCACTGGACAAAGCACTAGGGACAAAACTGAGGTCAAATGATTTGATGCAGTAATGTAATCTACAGATTACTATGTATTGTGTATGTTTATGTTGTGTACTTTTTTGAAATTCCCGCCTGCTCCACCCCCATGTGTCGCGACGCTCACAGGGAATGGAGCCCGGAACTCTGATACATCAGGCAGAGGATCTGGCCGGAGGATACAGCAGGAGGACACCGCAGGATCGTAGGGACAAGGTAAGTGAATACTGCGGTGTAATCCCGAGTGTGGCTCGGGGTTACCGCTTTTGGTACTGAAAATGAACCCCAAGCCACACTCGGGAATACTGCTAGGGAGTAGAGTTGAGCGAACACCTGGAAGTTCGGGTTCTGCTGGTCCGTCCGAACTTCGGGACAAAGTCCGGGTCCGGGTCCGGACGGAACCCGAACGATCGCACGGGTCTTGGGCTTGAAGGTCCACAAGCGAGTTGAGATGAGGGATCGTCATAAGGGCTCACACCGAACCCCAAGTAAAAGTCATGGTTTTCGCCATTGGGGCTCGGTGTGAGCCCTAATGTGGCGTCATAAGTGAATGGAACAGGGATGCTAGGACGCCACAGGAGGACGACATAGGAGGCCGGTCTAGGAGACGGACTACATAGTCTCAAGGCCCGAGGTAAGGGACACTCGCAGCGCTGTGTACCCCCACCTCGTCCGCCCTTAAAGTTTTTTCATGTGTTGTATTTGTATGTGTTATGTATCATTA
>BLSH010276290.1:833141-865090 GCA_018402905.1 Glandirana rugosa | reverse complement strand
CTCTCTCTCACCCCTTCTCTCTCTTGCCCCCCCATCTCTCTTCCACCCCCTCTGTCCCTGTGGGTAGTGCAATATGTAGGTGGGGCTTGAGTGTGGGCGGGAAAGCAGGGGGCTCAATAATCTTCTTTTGCCTGGGGGCCCATGAGTTGTCAGTCCGCCCCTGACAGGGAGTGTATTAGGACTACATAACACCTGCCTCTTTTTATCATAACAGGGGAGGTCGTTTGTAGTCCACGGAGATAGTGGGGAACAATGCTAAATGATAACAGTCCAAAATGGAGCAAATAGAAGAGATTTATTGCTAGAGTTTACATCAAGTGTATTTCCACCTTTGATGCCAAATTCAAGACACCTTCACTATTTGTTTTTTTGTTCCCATTCACACTGCATGCCTAAAAATGATCAAAAAAAATTCTTACCTCACTAGTTTCCTTGAAGTGGGAACTTACTGTATGCCTGGAAAACTTCGGTATAGAAAGATTTGTTAGTACGCCTGAACCAGGACAGCCTGCTTCACTTCAACATCAGTGCTGAAATGCTGACCTCCGAGGAACTCTTTTAGGGGTCCAAACAGTCTTGGCACCCAGCGTGCGGTAACTTTTCAAAAATGCAAATGTTTGTGAATGATTGTGTTCACTGTTCCCACAGAAAGATTTGTCTCTTGTGAAATTATACAACAGTTTATGTGTTGATTATCTAGGATCCACGCTCTGAATGTTCACACGAATGACTGCTGTGGGCTGGGAACCACCACGGCCCGGATCATAACTGACGGACGTATTCAAATGTCTTACTGCAGCTGAGCGTCTCATCACTATACTGTGCTTGAAGTGTTCTGTAGATATCCACAGGTTTTATGCCTTCGTTCACAAGAAACGTCATCACCACACACTGTTCCATGCACGCACTAACACTGTTGTCTGCCATCTTGATTAATGGTCTCTGGACTGGCCCGCGACATGTGCACCACTTATTAATAATAGGACACACTTGCCACTTACTACTGCATGTAGTACCGCCATGCCAGCATCCCTTTTTATACCTTTGAAATTAAGAGTCCCAGTTTGACTTGTATTTAAAAAAAGTACTTGTGCCCCCTTTGTTAGGACAGACTGAGTGCATGTGTAGTTTACAACTGATAAGATCTGCCAGTGAAGTTTCTCAACCCCAAACTCACTCATCCATGTCTTTATGGATCTTGCTTTGTGCACAGGTGCGCAGTCATGTTGGAACAGGAAGGGACCATCTCCAAACTGTTCCCATAAAGTTGGGAGCATGAAATTGTCCAAAATGTCTTGGTATGCTGATGCCTTAAGAGATCCCTTCACTGGAACTTAGGGGCCAAGCCCAACCCCTGAAAAACAATCCAACACCATAATCCACCCTCCATCAAATGATTCAGACTAGTGCAAAAATCAAGGTCCATAAAGACATGAATGAGCGAGTTTGGGGTGGAGGAACTTGACTGGCCTGCATCTCAACCCGAAAGAACACCTTTGAGATGAATTAGAGCGGTGACTGCGAACCAGGCCTTCTCGTTCACATCAGTGTCTGACTTCACAAATGCGCTTCTGGAAACATGGTGAAACATTCCCACAGACACACTCCTAAACCTTGTGGACAGCCTTCCCAGAAGAGTTGAAGCTGTTATAGCTGCAAAGGGGGAAGGGGGGTGGGGGCAAGGTAATATTTAACCCTACAAACTAAGGGACTGGGATGCCATTAAAGTTCATGTGCGTATAAAGGCAGGTGTCCCAATACTTTTGACAATATAGTGTATTTTTCTAAGGTATACTATGCGAATGAGAACATGTAATCAATATAAAGTAGGTGTCATTCCAATTTGGCTGCAAGATTGGAAATACATTTTTTTTATTTTTTAAAAAGTCAACAACAGGTCCTATGTTTCACTCCTAACACGTTTTCTTTGAAATGGCTTTTGCTAGTTAAAAAAAAAACCTGTTCCATCACCCACGTCACTGATCCTAGCTGCTTATGGCTGTCCCTGGCTAGACAATGTCTGCATCTGACACACTTCTGTCAGTGTCAGATGCCTAGTCCCCCACTGAGTGCAGTGGTTTCACCTGAAAGTCGCTCCGTCACTGCTGTGTCCTGTGTTGACACAAGGGTCGGTGGACTAAACCACAGAGCGCAGAGAAGTGCTAGGCATCCAACTCCCAGAAGTGGGTCCAAGGATGGAGATGCTTCAGCCACTGTAGTCCTGCAACAGAGTAAAGAGAAGATAACAAGTGACTATTTACCCCTTTTCTTTACAGGCAACTCTTTTCTCATTTTTTCCACTAACAACTAGCTCTAGGGGATTATTCAAAAAAGCAGTTGCAAGAGCAGTGTTTGCCATGGGTGCAAAATTTCTGCCCCCATGTACATCAGTTACTTCCAAGATAAGGACTGTACCCTCGATTTATGTGAGGCCACCCTAGGCTCCATAACTACCCCATTGCTCCACAATACCCCAACTACAAGGAATAGCAGGGACTAGGCCTAAGGTTTGCAGCACCTTCTTTTGAATCTTCACGCTGGATCACACCCTATGGGCCCCCCCAGGGGGGACTGGTGCCACACTGTGTACACCTCAGGACATACTCCCATGAACCCTTCACCAAGGGGTAACCTGGGCTACAGCCCTGTGCCTGACTACACAACTGACCAAGGCCACCCTGTGTTGTGGAGCTTCCAGCTGGGAATCAGCCTCCATTTTATCCAGGGGTGGCAGAGGGCCACAGGAGGCACCACTACGAGTGGATGAGAAAGCCAGGCACACAAAGAAACTCCAATAAAGCACAGATTTTTCTAGTATGTAATAATAGAAGAGCAGCGACAAGGCTTGGGGCAGTCTATAAACAAGATCACAAGACACCCACTTGCCCAGAACAAGCATTGCTTCCATATTTTCTTGCAGGATGAAACAATCCTTGCCAAGCCAAAATCCTTCCATCACAATGATCTTTCGTGCATATTTGATACAAATATATACATTGTGGTGGAAGGGACTCAGGGAGTGCTAATAGTCCACGGGTAAGGGAACAGAATACCACACTATGCCACTGCCCCTGCTGTGACTGTGGTGTTGCCTAGACACACATAGTTATACGGTAATGCCGGGTGTTGGAGGCTTCAGTCTGCAGCAACTGGCAGGCAACTAAACCAAATGTCATAAATTAAAAATTTGTTTTAGATTGCAGAGATAATATTTTATAATTATTGCAAATAAACAACTCTACACATTGCTAGGTTTGTATGAATAAATGGGGCAATTGTAAAGCCATTTGACACAATGTTATCAAGACTTAAGAATTAGGGCTCATTCACATGGGAAGCCACTGGTGAAAATCTGCGATTCTTACCAGCGCAGAGACTATCCCCATACACATGGTGTTTATGAATACCTACAAGCAGCAGCAGCGTGAGCAAATTCATGCCCTGCAGTTACGTGCAAGTAGAGACTCTGCATTTCTGGCTGCATACAAACTGACCACAGCTAATCTTTCCAATTTGTATGTGGCCATGAGCTGCGTCCAGATACGACATTTAACCACATCTGAACATAGCGACCTATCCACCCTTTTTTTTTTTTTTGCATAATCTCTTATTCTTACATTTATATGTTATACATACAGAATAAAGAAACTTTTACATAAAATAATTTGTCATTTATTCCAGTGTTGTACACAACAATTGCACATTATGAGCAGAAAGCGCATACACTACACACAGATGCATTGGAGTGCCATCAACAGTAGATAGAATGAGCGTGTAAATATATTGAAGGCTTTAACTTTATTGAGATAGCCCCAAATATCACACAGTACATTAAGTACATCAAAATATGTCATTGGCACATTAAAAAAGGAAATTCAGCAAAGGGGAGGGAAGATAACTAAAAGAAAAATTAACAAGAAAATCAGTGGCACGGATACATACAGGGATTGATTTACTAAAGGCAAATAGACTGTGCATTTTGCAAAGTGCAGTTGCCCTCTGCAAGTGCAGTTGCTCCAGAGCTTAGTAAATGAGGGTGAGAAAGTAAAGTAAGGTGAGTGTTAGGCCCCTTTCACACGATCGGACCGCTCAGATCCGTCTGTCACTTTTTCAGATGGATCCGAGCGGGCCACCCATAGACCTCTGTGACATCCGATCCGACACGATCCGCTCAAAATAGACGTATGGGTGATACGTTCACCCATCTGTCTAGCAGATCGGATTGGATGGGATCAGATGAAAACAGACAGGTGGATCCGTTTCCATCCGATCTCCCCATAGAGGAGAGCGGGGAGCTGACAGGTCCGTCCCTGCACAGAGTGCAGAGACGGAGCTGTCATCCGCCGGCTCAGCGGAGATCATCGGAGCGATCTCCTGCTGAGCTGGCGGCCCCCTCTGAGCGGATCCGCTCAGTTTGAAAGCCTAAAGCTTTATTTTGCAAAGTGTACCCAATCACGTGCAAGGATAATAAAAAAAAACAGCATATTCCTTAGAGACCATGTAATAGACATTACATTACAAATAGTTATTTTGTTTTAACTTACAAAGTAATGCATATGCATTTGTCTAAGAATTAAATAATGAAGAAAACAGTTTTTTTATAGCATTCAGGTTAAACTTGTGGACAGGCCAATCCCTTTGTTAATTATATGAGAGTTGGGAGCTTTAGCTGCAAGCTCACAGTCTTTAGACACATGAGGAACTTACACGCACATCACACAAACACACATAAACATTTTATTTGAATATACCTTCTCTTTTAACTATTGGATCATTTTTCCTATTTACTGTATTTTTTTTTTATTTGAATGACTTTGCGTGCTTCAATGAAATCATACAAATTTGTCATCCTGCTGGCCATTTTAGTGAAAGAATCACCTACAGCACTGAGAATTATTATAAAAGGATAAATATCGAACATAGATAGACTTTCTGTTAATTTTTTTATATAATATTAATCTTTGGTACCCTCCAGGCTGAGTAAAGTGTTATTGGTTGAAGTGGATATTTTCAGACAGAAGCAGATTTATCAAAATCAGAATGGCCTTTTATGCTTTCTTTTTTTTTATTGTTTTTGATCATGTTTTTTTTCTGTTGAAATTTATGGCCTGAATCTTGAATTGTACTTAGATGGTTCTGTTATTTTAGAAGTTTTTAATGTTCTTTTCACTGTCAAAATGTTATATAAATTATTTTTATATTTCAGTGATGAAGCGTTGAACATTCATTTTTTTGGATGTTTAATTTTTTTTATCTTTAATCACTTCAGCCCCGGAAGGATTTCCCCCATTAGGACCAGAGCACTTTTTGTGATTCGGCACTGCGTCGCTTTAACTGATAATTGCAACGTTGTACCCAAACAAAATTGAGATCCTTTTTTTTCCCACAAATAGAGCTTTCTTTTGGTGGTATTTGATTACCTCTGCTTCACTTCTGATCACTGTTATAAACAAAAAAAGAGCGACAATTTTGAAAAAAAACAATATTTCTTACTTTTTGCTATAATACATATCCAAAAAAAATTAAAAAAAACAAATTTATTCATCAGTTTTGGCCGATATATATATACTTTCTCATATTTGTGGTAAAAAAACTCGCAACCGGTGTATATTGATTGGTTTGCTCAAAAGTTGCTGCGTTTACAAACCACGAGAATTCATTTATGGCGTTTTTACTTTTTACTAGTAATGGCGGCGATCTGCGATTTTTATCAGGACTGCGATATTTCGGCAGACATGTCAGACATTTTTTACACTTTTTTGGGACCATTGACATTTATACAGCGATCAGATCTAAAAATAGCCACTGATTACTGTATAAATTTCACTGGCAGGGAAGGAGTTCACCTGCAGGGGGCAATCAAGGGGTTAACTATGTTCCCTCACTGTGTTCTAACTGTATGGGGGCTGGGCTAACAGGGGCATGACAGATCTAGCTGATCCCGATTACAGGGATGAGTAGATCACTGTCATGCCACCTGTCAGAACGGAGAACCACCATGTTCTTCCTCTGTAGTGGGTGATCACAGGTCGCCGGCGGACATCGAGTCCACCCGATTCGCAACCACACTGAGGGAGCACACGGCGGGCATGAGAATGCGCCCTCGCCCCCTAGCCGTGCCTGTGCAAATCGCTGTTTATAAATGGCAACTCACGTTACGTTGCCACTCTGCAGCAGTAAATGTATGCAAGCCAGTCGTTAACCGGTTAAATAGTGACAATGACTAATTATTGTTATAAATAGGAATGGTAAATGTATGAACTGACATGCTGGAAGACATCAAATTTACAACTGTGTGACACTGCCATAAAGTTAGGCCTGTAGTAGAAAATGGACGGAGGGGCTACATGACTTAGGGAGGAAAAGAGTCAGAAAACAGTCAGCTAAGTCAGGGCTTGGGCAGGGGTGTGGCCTTACCTGATTGGATGCATAGGTGCAATGGGCAGGTTCCATCAGGATAGGGTTCTTGTGTAAGGCATTTTCGTGGTTTCATTCCAGGAAGCCAGGAGAAGTGGCAGCTTCCCTCCCGCCTGCCCTGGTGTTAGGGGGGGTTGTAAGCAGTATTTAGGTGGTGGTGATGTTTGGGCTTCAAGTTTAGGATTGAGTAAAAAAAAACAAATGAGAGAAAAGTATATATCTATTTATATTTATCCATATATATATAGAATTTCATATCCAATAATTTTATTTGTCCTTGTTATATGCAATAATATTATTTTAAATGGTGTATATTGCTTATTTGTCACAGCAGTTGGAGGGTCAAGGGGTCTTTGGGGGGTCAGTAGTAATTGCAGCATTACAAAATGGGGCCCAACTGGGGTATGGTGCCCCCACCTGGCTAGCAGTGGTTCTCCCAGGAGCTAGGTCTCCTGGGGGAAGGGAATATGGAAGCAGGTGATGTCGGGTCGTCTTCGAGTCGGTTGGGGTGCGGCTGAGGAAACGTATGCTTCCAGTAAAAATTGTGCTGTAAGGACACCCACAGACCCCTTGATGTTAGGCATTACATTGTTGGATTGGCAATTATTGGTATGTAATATTTTATTCTTTGGTTAATAAAATGTGGCTGCTGTGGCCCTGTAAAACCCATGTCAAACAGTCCGTGTCTTTATTTTATATTGTAAGGACCCAGGTTGACGAATCCTTTAGTCATGTTATAAATCTATTAATGTAGGAACTGACAGCAGCTCCATTAATATGGGGAAAATAAGCCTGAACTTATTTTGGCAAATTCAGGTGAAATTGACACGTCTAAAGTTGCCAATGATACATCTTCCCTCTATTTTTTTTTAAAGGAATATAGGTCATATGAAGACAGTGTTGAGTTAATTTACTAATTTATAGTAAATAATGTTCATGGGTTCGTGCAGGTCTGAGGGGGATATTGTGTTGCATTGTATGCATACTGTGTCCTGTTTTTATGTAAATGTCTCAGACAGCAGTATGGTGTAAGTTGGTAAAAGGTGGAAAGGGATAACACATATCGATCATGCCATGTCTCTGTTGTTTTATATGCATCATACAACGCGACACAAAAGAAACATTCTAAAAACGAATAATTTATACCATAACAAGTAATCTTTACAAATAAAAAGAAGTGCACTAAATCAATATATCAATAAATATATAAAAAAATTAAATTCCCATAACAAAAAATACAGTGAAAATCAAACAAGGTGCATAAATCAATACATCAAAAATGTATCCAACACACAATGCGGTGAATAAATAAATAAATTATGCAGAATCAAACCAAATTAATATAATACATCAATTATAAGTCCATAAACCATGCAGTACTCAAACAAGCATCTTCCACAAGGTGAGAAATGTAATTGCAAATTTTCAGCATGTACAGTGCCTGTTCTACACACCCTTCACAATGCACACCATTGGTATAACTCACAAGATTTGATTGACCACTTGTTACAAAATGGTCAAACAGCGCAGGTTAACATTGCTCAAAAGCACAGGAAACCCTTGGTCCTTACAATCTTCATGACCCTCATGTAAAGAAGGTCCCATTAAAAAAGTAAAAAAGAAAAAGCTCATAGCATAAAACAACTTCTTTATTAAAAGGTCCCATTAAAAACAATCCAGCGATACTCACAAGCAGAGTGCGCAGTCCAGCCTCAAACATTTGACAACTAAGACTTGAATTGAGTACCACACCAATGCACTTCCTTCTCTGTGAGCTCCTTTCAGCACAGGGCGTCACAGTACTCAATCCCCACCCAATGTGTTTCCTCCATACGGACATCATCAGGAATGGTCTATTGTATTGTACTGCTGCCTAATTTTAGAAGCAGCTGTTTGACACTTCACATCCTTTGTGCTATAATGTGTGTTTAAAATATATGTGTAGCTACAACATGTTTTGATAGTATGAGGAAAGATTAGAACCTCTGTCAGGCTTTAAATACTATCCAGGCTCCATTAGAGAGATTCCCTCAAGGTTTTTTTTACTTTTTATGCATTCTATGCATGAAGGTAAAAAAAACTTCTGTGTGCAGCAGCCCCCTATAATACCTACCTGAGCTCCATCTCAATACAGGGATGTGCATGAGAGCAGCGGCTTTCCCAGGTCTCTTCCTCCTCACTGGCTGAGACAGCAGCGGGAGCCATTGGCTCCCGCTACTGTCAATCGCAGCCAGTAAGGAGAGAGCAGGGGTTGGGCCAAGCCACGCATGTGTGAATGGACACACAGAGGAGTGGCTCGGGTGCCCCATAGCAAGCTGCTTGCTATGGGGGCACTTGGCAGGGGGGAGGGACCAGGAGCACCAGTGGAGGACCCAAGAATAGGAAGATCTGGACTGCTCTGTGCAAAACCACTGCACAGAGCAAGTAAGTATAACATGTTTATTATTTTTTTTATTTTTTAAAAAAAATTGCCTTTAATTTCACTTTAATTCAGTATATATCCAGTGAGGTAGACACACACTGCTAAGTTGGTAAATATAAAGGAGATTGTACAATCAGATTGTAACACATAGGGGGCCACGTTTACAGCAGAAATTTGGCCAGTTCCTGCTGAACCAGACGAATTTTGATCCATCTATGGACATCTTTATAGTATAGGTTACCAATATTACAGTTATAACTTTTAACAACTAAAGCACTTCTGCACAAAAAAAGAAACCATTCAAACACAACATACTGAAAACAATTTTATCAAATAGAAGTAATACACGGAAACTTTTTAAATGTATATTTATTGTTTGATAAGTGTTTGTAAAGCTGAACTTCCGACTGGGAAAAAACTGGAAAGGGATGAAAAAAAGTACTATTGTAGGGGTAGAGTAAGAGGCTTTATTACTTACCAGATTTCTCGCTCCGGTGCTATGTTCTCCTCCCTGACACTCTGGACTGTGGGTGGTCCCTCAGCATCATCATGTTCAATGCAGAACTACACTGTATGTGAGGAGGCACTCATGCAACCACTGCCAAGAGTGCATTATAGAGAGGGCTTTGGGGGACCAGTCACACAGATGAAGCAAGCCTATCAGAACGAGGAATAGGGTAAGAATTATAACTTATTCCTCTACCCCTAGACTTAACGAGCATTTAACTCTTGTTATGGACTCTTTTTATTGTGCCTGGGCTTGTGTATTGGGCTTCAAGTTACACAATTAATGCAGCCATGTATTCTTGAATTCATTATTAAATGTATATTTAATTTAGTCTGGTATCAGTCTCTTGAAGTCAATTGTAGAGCAGAGCTCAGACTGTGAAAAGGAAGAGCAGTGTGCTAAAACGCAAGGAGCATGTAGATAGGAAAAGTAAGCAGACTGACAAAGAGATTAGGTCATCAGTGTGTTGCTTCCCCTTTCACTGTCCATGCATATAGCAGATGTGCCGGGTGACATCAGCCTGTTCTGACCCATGTGTATGGCAGCCGGTCCAATGGAAGCTTCTGTCCGACGAGCATGCTGGAAAAGCAGCAGCCGTCCGGTTCCCGATCTATGAGCTACGACTAAGGCTTCTGCCGAAACTGGTCAGCGTTATTGTTTTACTGTCACTCTGATGTACCAAAAAAACTACACGGCAAGGATCTCAGTGTTGCCGGCTTTTTTCTCTACTGTTTGCTACTTGGAGCACTTTGTCCTTTTTTGATCAGAGTTGTGGTTGCTGAACTAGTGCAGTCAATGGTGCGTCCACTCCTGAAACCACTCTTCAACCAACCTACTCCAAACTAGTCAAATACATAATTAGCTTTTCAGTGACAGGACACCCAGAATTGAAGGGGTGGTGACACAGTTCACACAGATGGAGATAATGGAAAGGATCTTGAACAGGGCAACTGCACAAATGATCTGGTATGAGATGTAGGTGCCCCTTCATTCTACCCATAGAAGATATTCTTTCCTACACAGCATAATCAGACATTAGCCATCTCTGCTTGTTGAATTGCCTAGGGAGCCCTGCTGTCAATGTACACAGACAAGCCTATAGATTCAGTAACAAGTGTACTTACACTGGTACCAGCTAGCATATCATGCTGATAATGTGTAAATCAGAGACAACCAGATCAGAACACAAGGTGGCATCTACTACATAGAAGAGGACTGTGGATAGAATGTTGTGCTGTAGCTGCCCCATAGGAATGTCCGTTATTTGGGCTTCAGCCTGGGGTGGAGCTGACAGCCCGCACAAACAACTATAACATTGTGCTTTTACTGCACAATACAGCCAGGGATCAAAACAGGACTTAAGCTGGCTATACACGGATCAAAATTCAGCCTGCTTAGCAGGGACCGGCTAAGATTTGATCCATGTATGGCCTAACTGGTTATACCCAAGTCCATCCATCAATCGACTTGAGTACAACCAGCCTGTTGGACTTCTTACATGCAATTGCTGCCGGCAGCTAAAGCTGCTAGCAGTAATCATTGTGTTCTGCCTGCTGGGGAAGACTCCCTGCCCCAACTATCCCCCTGCCGACAGAACACAAAAGTGCTGCAGGTGGCATTCCCCTATCAATATTGACTGTGTTGATGAGGGAATTGAACGATTTTCTTTCCTTCCACCCATAGTGTAAGAAAAGAAAATTGAAGTAACTATGGGCTGCTTATATGCTCTTATGGACTGGAGGCATAAAAGAAGGTTATGGTGCGACTTTAATTGTCCATGGAGTAACAAGTTCTTCAGAGAAAAGCCATAAATAAATCATGATCTAAAAATATTTACAACATTCAATTGCAAATCAATAGGAGGATAAAGGTAAAAACGTGTTACTGTTATGAAAATTGTTTATGACACTATAAACAGAATTTCCGAAAAATATTTATATACATAAATACAGAGAAATGTACCAATACCTTCTAACTGAGAAGTCAAGTCCTAGACTATACGGTCAATTTGGTATTTCTCAATTTAGCCCCATATTGACAGATTTTTTATTCACACTAAACTGAAATGTACTACTAATGAAAATCTGTCAGGCCCAGTTTACACGTGGCTCGTAAAAATTAATGTTGTCTATAGCAATTAGAGTCTAGCTGGCATTGTAATGCACAGTAGTAAACGTGGGTTAATTCAAGACTGTTTGCATAATGAAGTCAACATTCACTGAGATTAGTGACTATTGTGAAGCTGTATAAATAAGCCAATCACGTTCTAGAAAAAATTCAGGGTCTTTCTTCCCTTGCACATGATTAGGTACTTTCATCTTATTTACTAACTTTCACTTTGCTAAGTAAACAGCTTATATTTCTTTAGTACAGCCATTCTCAACTAGGGTTCCTCCAGAGGTTCCTTTGGCTGTGGCTGACTGACCTCCCATCTGATGGTGCCTGCATAATTCTGGGTCCAAGACCAATTGGCAGAGCCAGCAGCATGACACCGATGATCATTTTAATTGTTTTTATGGCAGGCATTCTTTTTACTGATCACCAGTGTAAGAGACATTCTTCCCTCTGACCCTGTTTAATAAATTTAGCTGAGGGTGCCCTGAGACCTGAAAATAATTTCAATGGTTGCTCTGGGGTAAATAGATTGGGAAGGGCTGCTTTAGTAAATCCGTCCTCTATGTCTTTCTTTTCCCTCCCTCTCTCTCTCTCTCTCTCACTTTGTTCAAATTTTGTCTGCAGTTCTGGATCAACGTCATTATGTGCCTCAAATATATATCTTAAATGCATTGTTCTCAGTGGTTGTGTGGGCTTGTGTCATATTTCAGAAATATACAGATCCTTCACGCTGATCATAGACTTGAATCTGCTTCTTGATATGGCTTAATTTCTCCTTTAAATAGACACAGCGTTCCCGTTTCTCTATGAATGCAGGATCCTAAGGAAAGGAAAAAAACAACGGGGGTAATTACACAATCATGGCACATCAAGCTCCTAACCTGGATAGTCAGCTGACCAAACTCTCCTAGGCATGTTTCAATACACTAACGTTCACTGTTCGGTTCTTGATCAATGTTATAGATCAATCTAGCATCAATAACACTTGAAGGAACGAATAATTTAATTTGTTTTCCCAAATCCTTCACATGCTTCAGTTTCCTATACTTTTCCTTGATGTTTAGTTACAGATTTTATTATTACAAAACTTGTAAAAAAAGTAAAGTGTATCTATAAACCAAACTATTTTTGGTTTTGGATAGAATAGTGAGATGTTAGAACTCCAAGTTTTGTGTGGAATGGAGAGGTATTAGAATATGCGTGTCCCTGTTAGGGGGATTCACCCCTCCACTTGATACCAGTTCCAAAAGTGATCAGAAAATGAAAACATTTGAGTTATTAGCAGAATAGAGGGGAACTTTCCAAATTAGGGACACTGGGAGAGATTTACTAAAACCAGTGTACTGAGAATCTGGTGCAGCTGTGCATAATAACCAATCAGTTTTTAAGTTCAGCTTGATCAATAAAGTTTTAACAATAAAACCTAGAAGCTGATTGGTTACTTTGCACAGATGCACCAGATTCTGTGTGCAACCGTTTTCATAAACCTCCCCCATTTTTTCAGTGCTAGCTGTCTAAATGGAGACTTCTCTCATATCAGAGAGATATCCTGTCACTTACTGTTGTGTCTATAGGACAGGAATTAAAGAGAAATCTTCCCAATGGGGCATAGTCTGCAAAAAAGTTCAAAATTGACTGTGGTTTTAACAATTACTTACTCTGTCCAAAGTAAAATGAGGTTGGCTTTAGATATTGAATGTAAAATAAAATAATAATAGTTTCATGGGAATATCAAGATGAAAAAAGAGAAGGCTACTAAATAGGTAATTGCAGAAGGAGTACCAACAGAAGAACAGGAAGATCCAGAGAAGCCAGAGGGGACATCCGTGGGTGCCACAGGCGGGCTAGCAGGTGGATGAGTCACCGCTGCTGACTGCATGACTGCACCCCCATATATTATAGACAACTAACCCAACACGCCCTTTATCCTTTGGTACTCAATTCAGTTTTTCCCCATGTACAGATATTCTTGCTTGCTCCTTGTACCACTTGCTTCTGTTCCAGACAGTTATAGGGCACAAAATCAAATTGCAGAATTCTATATCTATGGTATCTATATATATATATATATATATATATATATATATATATATATATATATATATACACACATACAGTATATATACACATACATACATATATATCATACTGTTATATATTTTTGTATGTCATCCCTAAATTTGTGGTAACTTCAAATAATTTGCAAATCACAGAAGTCAGGTTTATTGGTCAATAGTTTCTCAGTTCTCAGTTTTTATATTTCCTAAATAATGTTTACTTCTGCTGCTGGCCATTCTCATGGAACTGATCTAGTTAAAAGAGAATCTAACAAACAAGTCATATTGATCGGACAATAGTGAAAAAGGTGCTTCATCTATCTTTATTTTTTTCATTATTTAGTAATCTATCACCAGAAACATAAATTATTTTCATGGTTTTGCTATTAATATTAGTTAATGTTTGACAAGAGAAGCTGTGCAATTAGTCAAATATTGTCTTCCTACACTGACACGTTTTCGTCGAGCCCAGCGTGAAGTCCAAAAATTGCAAACTTAAATTGATTTTTAAATAAAAAAGATAAGGTCCCTTTCATCTTTTCTCTTGGTCCCCCACCAGCTCTGTCCCCTCCTTCTTCCTTAAGAACTCCCCATAGCAGGAGGGGTGCTATGGGGACACCCATGCAGGTGTGCTCCTGAGCCTGGCTGTGTGCGTCCATAGCCACACACAGTGCATTGCAGTTCATCTACACTCCTCACTCCCTTCTAACAGGATTTGATTGACAGCAGAAGGAGCCTATGATGGTGCTGCAGATGGGACAGCACTGAAGCAGTGACAGGAGCCAGGTAAGTGTTTAGGAATTGGGAGTGGGGGAAAACTGTTTATGGAGTGTTTTTACCTTAATGCAGGGAATGTATCAAGATAAAAAACAGTTAGACTTTAGAACCACTTTCTATGTGAGGTGAATCTTGATAAACAATTATGACCATTTTCAAGGCTAATAGAATTTTCAAAATTGGCATAGAGCTAAGCACTGTCATGGGAGAAATGTACCAATGCAAAAAAAAAATATCATACAGCACGGAGAAGGTTCTATTTTAATGCGACTTCTGGCATTACATATTTTGGATATGTAATTGATTTTTTAACTTTTACATTTAGTTTGGATTTATTACATCATGGAAAGAAGAACAGAGAAAGGGAGGGGGAGATTGAGTAGAAAGGTCTACCAACATGTTCAATGACCTGCATTTTCAAAGACCCAGTGTCCTTATGGTGTGCATCTATAAATGTTTTGCTAAATTTGCTATTTTATTTGATCTTATATCAAGTGGTCTCTTAATCTATCACAAACTATCCTTGTCATACGGCCTACGTATTGGATCTTACACATGTTACAAATAGGTATGTATACCATATTTCTGGTGTTACAATTAACTCATTGTTTGATAATATATGTGCTATTATGTACTACTCTACTATTTGTAGAGGTGGTTTTTTTCTCAGAGAGGTGTTCAATGAATTCACATCATGAGCATTCTGAGCCTTTACACTTGTATGCCTTTCATGAACACCCAAATGTTTCCATTACCTCATGGTATGCAAAGTAAACAGCATATTACCAATTGTGGGAAAAGGGCAGGCAGCAGCTAATTTTAGTGTACAAACCTTTGGCCAAAGGCTGCCTGTGCTGATGAAGCAAACACGGGCAGGGAGAGCAATGCAATACTAAAAAAAGCAAAGCTACCTTCCCTTCCACAATGCATGGGGATGGGCAGTCAGCTGCAAATAGAGGGGTGGAATTAGATGGGTAGGAACCCTACAGCCATAGGCTGCCTTCCCTTTCTCAAATCAGGACTTCTTTGAAAAAAGAAGTTACAGAGAAAATAATTTATGATTTACATATTTACAAATGTGGTTAATACTTTTAATATACATTTTTAAATGTTTTTGATCAAAAGGTCATCCCTTCCCTGCTGAATCAAATATGGGGAAGGGACGTCAATGCAAGCTGGGTAATACCATTAGAAAAAGGAAGTCTTAGGCCTGGACCCCCACCTTGACTCTATGCTCAAATAAAAAAATGGGTTCCTTGCAAGATGAGGCCACCTGTTCAGACACTAGCCTTGCGGATGTGTTAGCTTTAAGCAATCCCACTTTGTAGGAAAAAGAAGAGACAGAGGAATGTCTCCAGTGTTAAAAAGGCCATTTCTTTCTCAGACATCACGGGACACAGAGCAGGCTATATATTCAATACATCTTGGTTATACGCCACCTATAGGTGAATGGACACTGGTGTTTTATAAAAACAGGAAAGAGGAAGTACCCTCTCCTATATTACCCCTCCCATATTGGGAGCACATCAGTTTTTTCGCCAGTGTCTTGAAGGTGGATGGTCACTTCTACAGCTCTATGGAGCTTTTATGCTGGTTCCCACACAGGTTCTTTTAGAATCAGGGACAGCCTTCATACCGGATCCATTTCAAACGGCATTAAGCTAAGATAAATGGTACCCGGGCCTCGCTAAGAAGACAGAAGAAACTGCTAGGTTTTGCTTGTAAGCGACCATATATGGCGCTGGATCCTGCGTGAAGGTAAACCTGGAACACTGAACCAAGGTACGCCTGCAGGGTGCTGTACAGGTGCAAGTGAGAGGACCCTCAGAATGGGTACCCAGTCCTTGAAGGTCCTTGAGACAAAGCCCGCCGTGATGGGTGAAGGTTGGGCCTGCAGTCTCCTCCAGGCCCTGCGGCGGGAATGGTGAGTAATTGCCAATGGGGATAATGTTACTGAACCCAGCTGGCTTCCTGCAAACATAGGAAAAAGTTTTTTTTTAATTTTCCCTCCTTTTGCCTGCACTTTTTTCTCACCACCAGAGAGCTCGGCTAGAAAGACACAGTCATGATTGGCCTTACCTGCAGTTCTTGTGAAGCTGCCACCAGGGGGAGCTTGCACCAGTACTAATCTGTCTATTCACTAGGAAGTGAAGCAGACACAGCGGGGAAGTAGGCTAAAGATCCTCCCGGTGACATGTGAGTCTAGGGGTGGGAGCTGAGTCAGGCTGGGCACAGGAAGCTAGGTTTGGGGAACGTGGGCAAAGCAGTGCATGCACTAGCAGCCATGGCTTCCAAGAAGCAAAGGGGTGGGAGCAAAGCTGCCTGTAATAAGGGTAGAGGCACAGATGTGTTACCACAGCCCTTGCTGAGGCTAGTCAGATCACTGTTGCCATTGCTTCCCCTGAGCGACCAGAAGCGACCGGGCAATCTGAGCCGCTGCGGCTGTCTGGTATGGTAGCTAACCCCTCATCTGTCTCCTCACAGTATGTTACTAAAGATGCCCTGAACTTGGAAACCAGGATTTCTGCTATGATTGCTTCTATCACACAGGGTGAGAAGTCTCCTTCCCCTAACCCTCCGATTCTGGAGTGAGAATGGGTTGATGAGGGAGAGGAGATAGCTACAGGGGATCTGGCCAATTCTTTTGCAGACACGTCTGATTCAGAGAGTCCTGAGCCAGAAGAATCCCCAAGGACACCTGCCTCTCAATCTTAGAGGCTGCTGATCCAGGTACTTACACATAAGGTACGTGCAGCATTCAGGTACCTCCAGCGGAGAGTCCTGTGGAAGTGTATTCCTCCCTTGGGTCATTAAAATACCACAAGAGTGTGCAGGGATTTGCTCTCTCCTTGAGAGGATGATATATGCTGACGGGGTGCGCCCCGGACAGATTGTTTGTTCCTTCTAATCTTTCCTATGCAGGAAAGCTTTTTGGAAGGGGGGAGTACCAGCTGTCCATGCAGCAGTCACATCCCTAAGTAAATCCCTGGCCTGCCCTGTTGATACTACCTAGGTGTTAAGGACCCTGCAGATAAAAAGCTGGGGTCTTTATTAAAGGCTTATTTTTCCTTGGCTGGGCATCAGAGCTTTATTTATTTATGTTTACTGTCCTGAAGCAGCATAGAGGCCGCATTGGATGCATATGTGCCTTGCTCATCCTGCTTGAGCCGGTTAGAGTTGAACAGGGGCATGCTTGCAAATTGACTTAAACGCATGGTTGCTAAAAAAGCACGTCTGCCTAAATGAATGTTTGCAGGAGCACGTGTTTGCCTAAATGCTTGTTTGCTTAAAAACACTGTTGTTAAAACATGGTTGTTAAAACACATGTGGACTAAAACACAAAGTTGCAAAGTGACACATGTTGCATAAAACTCGGGTCGCATATGGACTTGTGTCACATGTGGACTTGTGTTGCATGTGGACTTGTGTCGCATATGGACTCGTGTCGCATGTAGACTTTTGTCGCATATAGACTTGTGTCACATATAGACGTGTCGCTTGGAGACATGTCGCTTGGAGACTGGGGTCGCATGGAAGACTTGTGTCTGCATGGGCGCCTTTTTCGGCATAGGTGTCTGCATAGGTCGCATGATGCATAGCACACATGATACAGAGACACCTGATGCCTTTGAATGCATGTTGTGCATAAACAGATGCATGCTTACTTACATAAGCACATTTTGCATAAACACATGCCTGCTTGCTTACTACTCGAACCTATTACGGTTCAGAGACAAAGCGGGGAGGTAAGGCCTATTGTAGATCTCAAGGTCCTAAATCAATTTCTTGCAGTACGGCCTTTCCGCATTGAGTCAATCTGATCAATGTTTGCCTCGCTCCAGGAAGGAGATTTTTTGGCATCAATAGACATCAAGGATGCATATTTGCCTGCACCAAATTCGCTACTTAATCAAAGGTTTTTTTGCATTTTTTCGATAGGACGCTACCAGTTCTGGTTCTGCCTTTCAGGATCGCAATAGCTCCCTGAATCTTCATAAGGATTCTGGCTCCAGTGATGGGCCTTATAGGGTCATGGGGGGTCCTAATAATGGGATGCCTGGACAACCTCTTGCTCAGAAATCAGTCTCGGTGCAGACTCGGGCAGAATGTGACCCGAATAATCCTTGGAAGCAGGGTTTGGGTCATGTATGTAGGGTATTCCTTACTAGACCCAGTCCAGTCTCTGGAATATCTAGCTCTATAGCTAGATACAGTCCAGGCAAGGATACTCTCACCGCTGAGAGGATCAACGACCTCAAGGCTCTGCTAAGCCAGGTGAGGGCGATGAGATACTCTTCAGTTCTCCTCTGTGTGAGGCTGCTAGTGAAGATGGTAGCCTCTTTCGAGGTAGTTCCTTATGCACAGTGTGACTCAAGGGCGCTTCAGCGCAACATCCTGGAAGAGTAGAACAGACAATTGCAGACTTCAGATTCCTGCATATTCACATCTCCCAGGGCTCGATGGAGTCTCGCCTGGTGGTTAGTAAACCAGAATCTGTCTCAGGGCAGATCTTTTCTTCCAGTATCTTGGAAGATTGTGACCACAGATGCCAGTCTTATAGGCTGGGGTGTGGTCATGGGGGACTCCACAGTCCAGGGGAGATGGTTCTTGGTGGAGCAGAGATTGCCCATAAACCTCCTAGAGCTACGAGCTATTCGGCTAGCTCTGAGGGATTGGACATCCAGGTTGCAGGACTACCTGATAAGGGTACAGGCCGACAAGACCATGGCAGTGGCAAGTTTGCAAGACTCTCTGCAGTTCACATCCCAGGCGTGTGAAAATTGGAAGGCAAACTTCTCAGCATCCAACAGATACACAACCTGAAGTGTTTCAGGAAATTTGCCTGCGCTGGGGGACGCTAGAGGTTGATCTACTGGCATCCCGATTCAACAGCAAAGTCCAGCTGTTTGTGTCCCGAGCAGGGGATTCTTGTGCTATAGGAGTAGGGGCTCTGGTGATTCCATGAGCCCAGTTATCCTTGATTTATGCCTTTCCCCCAATCTCTTTGCTACAGCATTCCTTGTGCAAAATTAGGGAGGAGGCGGCGACAGTTATTCTGGTGGCGCAAGATTGGGCCAGGAGGCCTTGCTACCCAGAGATATTGAGGTTAATGGCGGACGGGCCTTGGCAGCTTCCGGTCGATCCGATCTACTCTCTCAGGGTCCTATATTCCGCCCGAATTTATGTGCGCTAAGCTGACGGCATGGCGATTGAAGCCACTGTATTGAGAGATCCTGGGGTTTTTGGGCCCTGTGTTATCTACAATGGTAAACGCTAAAAAGCTAGTCACCAGGAAGATTATCACAGGGTCTGGAAGGTTCACATTGCGTGGTGTGAGGCCAAGAAATGGCAACCCCGCAAGTATGTGATTGGTAAAATGCTATCCTTTCTTTAAGCAGTAGTAGACTCGTAGCTGGTTTTGACTACAATCAAAGGACAGGTTTCTGCCTTGTCTATATGTTTTCGGAAACCTTTGACTTCTCGCTCCTTGATCAGGACCTTTTTTCAAGGGCTAACTCATCTGTTACCACCTGTTAGATTTCCTCCCTGTCCACGGGATTGAATCTGGTTTTATCAAAGGACAAGTCCTCTGCTTTATCCATATATCTCCAGAGGCCTTGGCTTCTCACTCCTTGATCAGGACTTGTTTACAAGGGGTAACTCGGCTGTTACCTCCAGTTACATTGCCTCCCTGTCCAGGGGATTTCAATTTGGTCTTTTGACTAGGAAACTAGTCTCTCTTTGCCATCACACCAGCCAGAGGGGTCTCAGGGTTGGCAGCTCTTTCTTGTAAAGAGCCAGACTTGAGATTGCACCAGGATAAGGTGGTGTTACGGCCTCCTCCACCCTTCCTACCGAAGGTAGTGTCGGTCTTTCTTCTCAATGAAGATAATATGTTACCTTCTTTTTATTCTCAGCCCTCCTCACCGGAGGAGAGACCATTGCACTCTCTACAGGTCATGCATGCTGTTAAGATCTACCTGAAGGGATCTGTAGACATCAGTAGGACTGATGCCTTTTTTTGTTGCCTGAAGGCCCTAGGTAGGGCCGGGCAGCATCCAAGGCAGCTGTTTTCACTGTGGATTAGCCAGCTGATTACTCAAATTTTTGATTAATGGGGGAGAGCTCCCCCATTCAGGGTGGAGCTCTTTCCACCAGGAGATAGGAACCTCCTGGGCTTCTGCCACCAGACGTTGGTGGCACAGATTGAGGCCGCTATATGGTCCTCAGTACATACATTCACAAGATCCTATCAGGTGGATGTTAGAACAGCTGAGAATTCTGTTTTTTTGGCCACAGCATATTAAGAGTTGTGGTTTAATTGGAGTTGTCTCCCTCCCCTCAGGTATTGCTCTGGGACATCCCAGATGTATTGAATATATAGCCTGCTCTGTGTCCCGTGATGTCCGAGAAAGAAAATTGGATTTTTTATACATACTTAACCTGTAAAATCCATTTCTTTTCGAAGGACATCACGGGACACAGAGGTCCCCCCCTCTGTCTTGTGGAGTTCATTGCTTGCTACAAAACTGACGTGCTCCCAATATGGGAGGGGTTATATAGGAGAGGGTACTTCCTCTTTCCTGTTTTTATAAAACACCAGTGTCCATTCACCTATAGGTGGCGTATAACCCAGATGTATTGAATATATAGCCTGCTCTGTGTCCCGTGATGTCCTTCGAAAAGAAATGGATTTTACATGTTAAGTATGTATAAAAAATCAAATTTTCTGAAGGGCAGAGAGAACCAGATTAGGTTTTCTTAATCAAGGTGTGAAACTCTTTAGGTTTCAGGTATTTTCTAAAAATATTAATGTTATTAGCAATGTGGACATATGCAGTGTGAATAATATTATGTGCAGTAAAACCACAACTCTTCAATTAGACGTGGTCCAAACTGTGAAAATACTTTGCATATACTTACATTTTTTTTCTTTTCGTATTTTTCAGCGATGACTTTTATCCTATCTGGTGCCTGTGACATTGAAAAAAAGACACTGCTAAAATGAAATTAATCAGATTAAGCCTTTATATTCTGATCCTTTCAAACAAGTAAGGTTCACAGTGGGCCTTTCAAGCATGCCTGTTAATGTACATTTTGACACGTATTAATGTGCATTCTGATAAGGTATTCCAATCACTTGATTGGATGGCTTAATGCTCCACATTTGACCTAAAATCAGACCAGCAGCATTTTGTGCACCTCAGTGTTACACAAAGCATGGTAGTGTGCTTTATTATGCATTGCAGTACACATGGATTGGGAAGGTGCATTGGGGAGCCATTCACAATGAATGGCACTGCAGCACACCAAGCCATGTAATGTGCGTAACATGCTTGGTGAAAAAGCCCACTGTTTTGAATGGGTCTGTTAGAAATGCAATGAAATGTAATTCAATTTTAATAGTAGTAGAGATTTTTTTTGTCATTGTAAAAGTAAGGATTCTCCTATCACAGTTTTCCATAAGGCTTTTTACACATGTTTTTCTCTATATTTTACTTTTTAAACAAAACATGCAAATGTTATTAAAAAAATATTAAAACTACTGACAATCGCTAAGATTGCTTTACAAGGCATGGGAAAAAGAAACATGGCACTGAATATTAAAGTGGTAGTAAACTCTCCTATCATTTTCAGCCAAGGAAGCTGCCATCTTGGCCTCTGTTTAATCTACAACTGCCATGATGCTGCACATGTGATCAGCTATGACACCAGCCATTGGATGGTTTGACAGTATGGTTTAGAGCACAACCAATGGGAGTGTTACATTTCCGGCACATGCCGGAAATGTGACTGTTTTTTAACTGTTAAATGCATGGGTTTACTCCCGCTTTAAGCACTGAAATCTCAAGCTTCCTTTTACATAGGAAATAAGAACCTGACTTGTAGATAGGTTCAGTCCAAATGCAGGTATGGAACGAATATTGGCTGTTCTTGCTTACAGCAGGAGATACACATCCAATGTAGCAGTAGAATTTTTACCACTTCTATATATGACAGCTTTCTTTCTGTCAATGGTTGCCAAGGAAGCAATGGGTGCAGGCACCTGTTGCATTTTTAGCAACTAGTTAAGTCATCCAGCTTCATTCATTTACTGGCTAGATATACCTGTTCATGTAAAAAAATGTGTGGGGAGAGCATGATATCACTGACCACATAGGGCCGCATGGCCATATCTGGGCAATGACATTGACAAAATATGTCCATGGTCATATTTGGCCAATTACATCATCTGGAAGACCCACCCCTTTGTATAATTTTAGCAGCAGGGTCAGCAACAGGATTGGACATGGCTATCGGTCAACGAGATCTATTCTTTTTCTTTTTGGTGAGGGGCGTAGTTCATCCTGATTCATGGATGACGTGATTGATGATTGATGTACATAATAAAGGACTTGTCAAAAAATATGTAGGTGTCTTTATTTACTGTTTACTTTTTTGTGTCTATGAGTAGGAGTACTATGTACCCCTAACCTATTACATTGAGGGATGGTATCTGGGAGCCCACTTATTTTTATTACAGGAGGCAAAACTTGGGAGAATATGCATGTATTTCAAAGATGTAATAAATATGAGCTATTTCTCATTTTGTCCAGACATAGGGCAACAGCAACAGGCCATAAATGCATACATTGTTTACCAAAAATCAGCAGAGTTAAAGCCTTTGTTAACCCCCCCAAAAAAAAAAATGGATCCTGCTCCTTTAAAGCATGTTATATGACACAGTGTTTGTCCTGTGTCATTTGGCCCCCTGTAACACCTAAAATACCTGGCTGATCCTGCCAGTTTCTGCCCTCCCGTATGTACGGAGACCACGGTGTATCATGGCACCTGAGCCATAACACCGGAGTCACCAGAACGTGCCTCCGTCATCCGCAGCTTGCTCTGTGTCTCCTCTGTCCTCCTCCCCCCTCTGCCTGTCTGCTCGTGACAGTGCCGCCCCTCCGCTCCTGCTGCTCAAAAAACTGTAACCTATATACACCATCCGCTCTATCTTCTTATGTCTAGTCCTCTTTTGTGTGTGATTTATGAAAATAAATGCTCTAAATACCTCATGTAAGAGCTGAGATCACAGTAACATGATCGGCCGGGTCTCTTCTCCCCTCCTCCTCCTCTCCTCCTCCCTTCCCGAGTGATGTCAGTGGGGAAATCTCTGCTCCACCCGCTGCATCTGACAGAGCAGAGGAGAAGAGACCCGGCGGATCATGTGACCGCAATCTCGGCTCTTACATGAGGCAATTAGAACATTTATTTTCATAAATCACACACAGAGGAGGACTCTACATAAGAAGACAGAGCGGATGGTGCTGACATGTTACAGTGGCTTAACAACCACTTTAATAACCACCTAAAGAAGGACCAATAGACACTATATTGCTCATTTGATATTCCATTATCACTTCTGGCTGTTCATGTGTTCATTGGCAATTAACCTATAACATAAGCTCTTATGCTGATCTCTTACATGAGTCTTTTTTTTGTTCAGCTAGCAGGTTGAACTAAAGAAAATGATTAGATTCCCACATCAACACACTTAATGTGTTCTACACAAGTCCATTGATAGATTGAAATTCAGCCAGACTCTGCTAGTCATAGTAGAATTGGGGTAGCTGGGCTCATGGAACTGTTGGGGTTTCTATCAGTATACAACGTGTAATTTAACAGTAGCACCCACATGCTATATGTTGGAATTTAAAACAGGAGCATTTTTAGTGCTGTATGCGAATAGGTTCTGAAACACAAAGTAGTAAACAGTTCGTTGTAGCTCCTTGATTTGAAAAGTATGGAGAATAGAGGAGGAACGAGAAAATGATCTAAGGTATATGGTGTGAAATGTTCACTACATTAGAACATGAATAGGCATAGCCATTTATGGAAGGCACTAACAATCAATTGCAATCATTTAAAGAACTTGCCATTGTACATGAAAATATATCACCTTAAAATATCAATTTAATGTTTTATAGGTGCCTCTCCTTCCCTTTTCTATGGGAAAAAAGGAAAGAAACAATAACTGGTAAAGGTCAGCTGAAATGCAATGAAGTAGGTCGTATAGGATATCACATTCTAATAAACAAGTAAGGCCAGGCTAAGTGATGATAAAAGGACTATTTGGACTCACCTTCTTACTCTGAGGTCCACTAGTTATTTTTTCCATCATACTGTCCAGCTCTTTGAATTTCACTAATGCTGCTCTCACCTCGTTGTAAAGCTCCTTATACTCAGCATATTGGTCATTAAAAACGGCTTTATAATTCTCCCGCTCCTCTGGACTCTGGATGTCTGGATATTTTCTGTAAAACACAGGCATCTCACATAATCGGTACTGCTCATCCACTTACAGGATTTGCGACAATTTACTACTGGAAAATTTTCATTGCTAGCAAAAAGTATTCTTATAATTTTGAATTATAATAAACTTGCGTTTGATTCTAAATACATTGACATGAAGTAGACATTTTTAATGTGGTTTACTAATAGGTATGCTTTATGAACATGTTATGCTGTGCTGCAATAACGTCCTTGTACTTGAAAAAGCAAGACTTTGTCAATGCTTTCATTGCGGCTTGCGACTTCATTTAACAGAAGTCAATGCAAGTCACAATAAAATTGCAGAAACGTAGTGCGAGAATCCTTTATCAAAGTCACTACAACTTGAGTAGCAAACAATTTGACCGGTTCCATTGCCGGCAATAGGGTGCAACTTTTCAGGCAATTTTGAACTGTTAAATTGCATGACAAATCGTACTTGTGTGAACCAGGGCTAAAAGTGTGCTCCCAAGACACTAAGGATATGTATACTAATAAAGAAAAGTAGTGCCAAAATTAATAAATCATATCCTGTGCCTCTATGAAAACACTAACCCTCTCAATTTCTTAACATTTATGTAGTGAATGGATAAAAATAATATATATATTGGTGATAATGTGCAAATCTATGTAAACTGGGAAAGTGCAACCATTGTAATCAACGTGCAAAGGAATTTTCTTCAAGTGCTTGTGCAAGCAGCAATACAATTAAAGTGAAAAACAATATCTGACTCCAATAATGCATAAGTCCAAGTAAGCATTCAATGTAAATGCAAGACTGGATTGGCTTCAGAAAAGTTATATATAGCGATTTCTTCTTTACAGGGCTACTCTACTTTAATTCTACATATGACATCATACTCCTGCCTGAACCTTGGCAGGGGGCTAGCTTTACTGATCTGGTACAAAGATGATCTGGTAAATTACATTATAGGGTGAGAACCTAAGTGCCACTTTCAGTTGTTTGGAAAGTGAAAAGTCCATATTGGTTGCACTTAAAATGTATTGTAGAAAGTGAATAGACTCTGCACTTTGTAAGTGAAGTTGCACTCATTTTCCTTAGTAAATGTAAATATGGTAAAGCTTTACTTTGTAAGGAGTCCTCAATCAGTAATGAGGAGAATTAAAAAAAATAGGATTTTTTAACTCACCGTAAAATCCTTTTCTCTGAGTTCATTGACGGAAGCAGCATCTCTTCATTACGCCTGGGGGTTATGCCACCTTTCACTAGGAGTGGACTAGGCAGAACTTCAGTTCAGCTAAAAAGCAGACACAGCCCCTCCCAGGGGGCGGTCCTCCCTGGTATAACCCCCCACCAGCCAGCTCAGCCTTCAGTCTGTAACAAGTAGTGCAAGCTCGAACCAAACAAAGGGGTGGGTGCTGCATCCATCAATGAACTCAGAGAAAAGGATTTTACGGTGAGTTAAAAAATCCTATTTTCTCTTTCGTTCATTGACGGATGCAGCATCTCTTCATTACACCTGAGGAGGTCCCAAAAGAAGTGTCAAAAGAGGGGTGGGTAACACAAAAACAAAATTTCACCCCAACGGGGGAACTCTCCACAAAGACTTGGAGGAACCTCACACAGCGGCCTGCAAAACCTTGCGGCCGAAAGTAGCATCCAAGAAACATCAACTTTGTAAAACTTAGTAAAGGTGTGCACTGAGGACCATGTAGCTGCTCTGCACACTTGAGAAACCGACGCTTGATGTCGGAAAGCCCAGGAAGTGCTAATCGCCCTGGTAGAGTGAGCCGTGACCGGAAAGGGGGGCTCGAGACCCCGCAAGTCATACGCACGGGTCACTGTCTGTCGAATCCATCGAGAGAAGGTGGCCGAAGAGGCCGCCAAGCCCTTGCGTGGTCCATCCACCAGGACAAAGAGCGCATCCGACCTCCGAAAAGAGGCCATGGTCGCCAGGTACACCCTCAAAGCCCTAACCACATCCAAGGAATGTAAGGCAATCTCTTTAGGATGGGACGGGCGCAGACATAGCGAAGGAAGGACAATGTCCTCGTTAATGTGAAAAGAAGATGCCACCTTCGGCAAGAAGGAAGGTGACAGGCGCAAAACCGCCTTATCCTTGTGTAGGACCAGATACGGAGACCTATACGACAGAGCCGCAAACTCTGACACTCGTCTGGCAGAAGTGATGGCTTCCAGAAAGGCCACCTTCTGCGAAAGCAGTTGTAAGGAAATTTCCCTGATATTTTCAAAGGGAGGCTTCTGAAGCCCAGAAAGGACTAGATTGAGGTCCCAAGGCGCCAAAGGCGTACGCACCTGGGGAGCGGCATGTCGGACCCCCTGAATAAAGGTGCGAATCAACGAATGCGTCGCCAAAGGACGCTGAAAACAGTTAGCCAAGGCAGAAACCTGACCCTTGATAGTGCTCAACGCTAGTTTACGGTCCAAGCCTTGCTGAAGAAAAGCTAGCACCCAGGACACCAAAAAGGAACGGGGGTTCCACCCCCCCTTTGCACCAGGCGATATACGCTCTCCAGGTGCGATGGTATATCTTCCTACGTGCCTTGAGCATGGTGGGAATCACCGAAGTGGAGACCCCCCGATTCCTCAAGACCTGGGATTCAATAGCCAGGCCGTCAAAGCCAGAGAGGGTAAAGCAGGGTGCAAGATGGGGCCCTAGGACAGAAGGTCCTCGCGAAGTGGGAGACGCCAGGGAGAATCCACCACCATCCGCACCACGTCGGCGTACCACGGACGCCGAGGCCAATCCGGAGCCACCAGAATGGTTGGAATCCCCTCCACCTCTATCCTGCGTAACAGATGCAGAATCAGTTTGAGAGGGGGAAAAGCATAGATGAGCCGATACTGGCTCCACGGTGCTACAAGGGCATCCTCCGCGTCTGCCAGTGTATCCCTTGCTCTGCTCACGAAGGTCTGAACCTTTCAATTGAGCCGGGATGCCAGCAGATCTACGTCTGGAGTGCCCCATTTTTGGCAAAGTTGTCGGAACACATCCGGATGCAGGGACCACTCTTCCTGATCCAACCTCTGTCGGCTGAGGTAATCCGCTTGCCAATTTTCTATGCCCGGAATGTACACGGCGGAGAGCTGGCACATGAAGCTCTGCCCACCGCAGAATGTGAGCCGCCTCTAATTCTGCCACCGCGCTTCTCGTTCCGCCCTGATGGTTCACATATGCCACGGCCGTGGCATTGTCCGACTGGACTCTGACAGGGCGCCCTCGCAGCCTTCCCGACCAATGGGAGAGGCAATGCCTGATGGTCCGAAATTCCAGCACATTGATCGGGAGCCGAATTTCCTCCCCAGACCAACGACCCTGTGTTGATAACAACCCCAGGACTCCCCCCCCAGCCACTTAGACTGGCATCTGTGGTCACCACGGACCACATCATGGGGAGAAAGGACTTCCCCTCCTTCAGGGCCGAGGCCCTTAACCACCAAATTAGAGAGGCCCTGGCCTCGCGGTCCAGTTTGACCAAGCGATCCAGGGACAGAGGAGATTTGTCCCACCGCACCAGAATCAAGCGCTGCAGGGACCGGGTATGACTCTGGGCATACAGAACCGCCTTGAAGGTGGACACCATGAGCCCCAGGACCCGCATGCAAAACCTCAGAGAGGGCCACTTCTCTGCCAGAAGAGACCTCACTGCCTGCTGCAGCGTCTGCAGTTTTCCTGAAGGGAGAAAAACCAAGGTCAAACCCAGGTACTCCAGGCGGTGTGAGGGAGTCAACACCGACTTCGGCCGATTGATCACCCTTCCGAACTCCTGTAAGGTGTACAGTGTGATGTTGTCGCTCAGAGCTGAGGCCGACTCTGCCCGCAGAAGCAGGTCGTCCAGATATGCCAGAGCTGCAATGCCCCTCTGTTGCAATAGAGCTAACACCGGGGCCAGGAGCTTGGTGAAAACCCTGGGGGCCGAGGCCAGGCCGAATGGCAAGGCCACAAACTGGTAGTGTTGATCGCCCACCATTAGTAGAAAACATTGGTGTGAGACACAGATGGGGACATGCAGATACGCATCCTTGATATCCAAGGATGCTAGCAAGTCCCCCTGGCAAAGGGCCGCTACCACCGAGCAGATTGACTTCATCCTGAATTTCCGCGCCCGAACATAAATGTTGAGCGCCTTCAGATCCAGAATGGGCCTGACCCCATCCTTCTTTGGGACCACAAACAGGTTGGAGTAAAAACCATGAAAACGTTCCGTGGCTGACACCGGCACAACCACCCCCTTGTAGAGCAGATTCTGCACGGTCCCCAGCAGGGCCAACCGTCGCCCTGGGGGAAGCCTCAGATTGGAAGAACCTGTCTGGAGGCATGGCATGAAATTCTATCTTGTACCCCGCGGAGACCACCTTGCACACCCAGTAATCTGAAATGCGAGAGGTGCATTGTTCCGCGAACTCCAGCAGGCGACCCCCCACCCGAGCGACGGGCGGGGGCAACCCATTATGCGGAGGAGGGCTTCCCGTCTGACTTCTCTTGCTTATGCTGCCATGGTCGCTTCTGACCTCCTGCAGCAGCCTTGGAGGGCTTAACAACCTTGCCCGCTGAATGGGGGGCACGAAAAAACTTTTTCTGACCAGAAAACGAGGGGCCCGGCCTGCGACAAGGCTCCTTACCCTTCTTAGGCTCGGGAAGAAAGGTACTCTTTCCTCCCGTGAGATCCTTGATGATCTCATCCAGAGAAGCTCCGAAGAGGCGCATTCCCTGAAAAGGCAAGTCAGTAAGCGCCTTCTTTGACGCCTGGTCCCCAGACCAGCACTTCAACCAGAGTACACACCTAGTCACTACAGCGAAGGCAGACAGTTTTGACAGTATGGGAGCTATGTCCAGGGCCGCATCACAGAGATACCTGAGCCCCTGGGTGAGCTGTTCAGCCAGCTCCACGGTTTCAGGCAGGACATGCACCTCACGATGCAACACCACAGCCCATTCCGTCAGAGCTTGTGCCACAAGCGCCGATGCTAGCGTCGGCCGCATGGCCGACCCAGTCAAGACAAACATGGCATTGGCAACTGCCTCGGCCCTCCTTTCAGCCGGATCCTTAAAAGACAGCGTGCCCTCCACCGGAGTAGTGGTCGCCTTGCTCAGGCGGGACACAGGGGGGTCTACCTTGGGGGAGACCCATTTCTGCGCCAGCCCTCCAGAATAGTGGTCGCCTTGCTCAGGCGGGACACAGAGGGGTCTACCTTGGGGGAGACCCATTTCTGCGCCAGCCCTCCAGAAGGGGGTCCCCTGCAGGAGGGGATAAAAAGAAAAAAACATGTATTTTTTTTCGCAGTGCAGGCAGACCGAGGTATAAGGGTGGAGGATGGGGGGATAGGGATGGAGGAGGGAGCACCTCCAGACACCCCAGGGAGTGGGGGGAAACCCGCCAGCCCCCCCGTGCCCCGGTCAGGGACGGGGGGAGTACTTACCCATCCAGACGGGCGGAGCGGGTATCCCACCCGAGACAGACCTGCCTCCCTGTCTATTCCTACAGGGGGAGCTGCCAGCCGAGCGACACCCATGACGCGGACCTGAATGCCCGGTCTTAAGCGTGCTGGCGGGCACAGAACGGGGCCTGACACGGCTGACCCAGTGCGGAGCTATGGTCGGCTCGGTCCGTTGGCCGAGCTGAGGAGACTCCCTGGATCTATATTTACCCAGCCTGTCACCCAGTCGGCTACTTGATTGCAGTCTTCATCAGAAGAAAAGAAAAAAACTTATTTTAAAAAAGAAAAAATCATGGAACCACAGGTCCCAGCATGGGGCCTGTCCAACTCCTTGCACTAGGCAGAAAAAGACTGAAGACTGAGCTGGCTGGTTGGGGGTTATACCAGGGAGGACTGCCCCCTGGGAGGGGCTATGTCTGCTTTTTAGCTGAACTGAAGTTCTGCCTAGTCCACTCCTAGTGAAATGTGGCATAACCCCCAGGCGTAATGAAGAGATGCTGCATCCGTCAATGAACGAAAGAGAAAAAATGTTTTGGCTTGGACTTGATTAGATGATAAAAGTGAGCAGACCTTTACCACATTTACTAATCTCTGGGAAAAATGAGTGCAACTGCACTTGCAAAGTGCAAATTCTATTTGCCTTTGGTAAATTCATCCAAATTTGTTCCAATTCTACAACAGTTTCAGGTTTCAGGCAAAGTAGCAAAATGACCTTCCTCAGGCAGAAACAATTATATATACAGTCATGGCCAAAAATATTGGCACTCCTGCATTTCTGTCAGATAATGCACCACTTCACCCAGAAAATTGTTGCAATTACAAATGTTTAGGCATTCTCATGTTTATTTCTTTTGTTTGTATTGGTATGACACAAAAAAAGTGGAGAAACAAAAAGCCAAATCTGACACATTCCACGCAAAACTTCAAAAATAGACAGGACAAAATGATTGGCACACTCAATTTAATATTTGATAGCACACCCCTTGGAAAAAATAACTGAAATCAATTGCTTCCTGTAACCATAAATGGGTTTCTTACACCTCTCTACTGGAATTTTGGACCACTCCTCTTTCACCAGCTGCTCCAGGTCTCTGAGATTGGCGGGGCTCCTTTCTCCAACTGCTGTTTTGAGTTCTCTCCACAAGTGCTTTACTTCTGGACTCAGACACAGGTGGAGCAGGCGAAAGAGAGACAGAGCGGTGGAGGGGGCGGGTGCGGACCATGCAATGTAGCGGTGCCACTGCCAGCGGGTGTCATCCCTCCCACACCAGGCTAGCAATGCCATTGACAGAAATCACTTCTTATCTTCCTGTAATCCGTCCTGAGCATACTTTAGGACAGCCCTGGAGTCAGGAAGTGCAGAGGCTCTGACATCATTGAACTCACCGACATGACCCCAGGAGAAACCTCCCACTAGACCAGGAGACTCCTTCTACTCTCCTCCCCAATATCAGCCCACAAGTGCTTTCCTAGACCCGCCCAGCTGTCAGCTTCTAACATTGTGTGTTGGCTGCACTCACTAATCACAGACACAGGGCCGGACCTACCATAGGTCCCAGTGGGTCCATTGGACCCAGGCAGCACTTTCAGGGGGGCAGCAAATTGAATTCTCCTTCTCTTCTATTTATCCAGCAAATTGACTACCAAGATTTGTTTTCCAGCAGTTTTGTGTGTCATGATGACAATTGTCCCCTGGGCTGCTCCGCCTGCCCCTATACTACCCTAGCCAGTCCCTATACTGCCCTAGCCTGCCCCTATACTACCCTAGTCTTTCCCTATACTACCCTAGCCTGCCCCTATACTACCCTAGCCTGGGGACTTTCACGACGGACCCAGGTTACCTGGGTGACCCTGGATACCATCCAGGCCGGGACACAGACACTAATCACTCACGTCGGTTGTGTGTTACAATCTTCGACT
>BLSH010276290.1:814549-833131 GCA_018402905.1 Glandirana rugosa | reverse complement strand
TACCCTAGCCTGTCCATATACTACCCTAGCCTGCCCCTATACTACCCTAGCCTGCCCCTATACTACCCTAGTCCGTCTATATACTACCCTAGCCTGCCCCTATACTGCCCTAGCCTGCCCCCATACTACCCTAGTCTGTCACACTACCCTAGCCTGCCCCTATACTACCCTAGCCTGCCCCTATACTGCCCTAGCCTGCCCCCATACTACCCTAGTCCATCCATATACTACCCTAGCCTGCCCCTATACTACCCTAGCCTGCCCCTATACTGCCCTAGCCTGCCCCTTGGAATTTAACACAATTTTGCATATAGACAAGGTTCTGTTGCATGCAAATCTGACTTCCTGATAAATTTAATTTTAGTTTTCATTATTATGATATAAAATAGTGGATGTAGGGGCCTTTTGGTGGGCATGATTTTTTTTGGGGGGGGGGGCAACATTTCATTCTTGGACCCAGGCAGCGCAATGTCTTGGGCCAGCCCTGCACAGACAGCTGATACAGCCTCCTCCTCCCCTTACCCAATGTATTTCTTTCTCCCTGTATTGGAGGATGGAGTTACAGGCTCGGCTTTTGAGCTTGAGGAAGGGAGAAAGAGGAGAGTTTCGAAAGCATACTATCTGCAGCAAAGCTGGCTGTGTCAGTGAGAAACGCTATAAACTGCTTCTACCAATACATTTGGTGAGTGATGTCAGCAATTCATTTTTTTTCTTGAATGCCAGAAAAGTATTTCTTATGAGAAAAAAACATCACCCCTCTAACTTCTCAGGCTGACTCTAAAAGCTCGCCGCGGCTTACATTCATTAGATAGTTAGGCCTCATACACACGGACATATGAGGAAAAATAAGCAAAATGACGGGTCCGACGTTTTTGAAAAATCAGCATTTTTTCCGGCATTTTGCAATGGCGTTAGTGAGGGTTAATGAGCGTCGGCGTCAATCAGTATTTTTTAACCTAAAAACGCTGTCGTCAAAAACGCTGGTTAACGCCGGTACGGTGTTAGTGAGTAGAGTTGAGCGAAGAAGATGATTTTAAAACACTAATATGGCTTTGCTGCGGCTGATATAAGGGTTTTCCACACAATTTGAAGATGATTTTAAAACACTAATATGGCTTCCCTGCGGCTGATATAAGGGTTTTCCACACAATTTGAAGATGATTTTAAAACACTAATATGGCTTTGCTGCAGCTGATATAAGGGTTTTCCACACAATTTGAAGATGATTTTATAACACTAATATGGCTCCGCGCGGCTGATATAGGGGTTTTCCACACAATTTGAAGATGATTTTAAAACACTAATATGGCTTCCCTGCGGCTGATATAAGGGTTTTCCACACAATTTGAAGATGATTTTAAAACACTAATATGGCTTCCCTGCGGCTGATAAAAGGGTTTTCCACACAATTTGAAGATGATTTTAAAACACTAATATGGCTTCACTGCGGCTGATATAAGGGTTTTCCACACAATTTGAAGATGATTTTAAAACACTAATATGGCTTCGCTGCGGCTAATATAAGGGTTTTCCACAGAATTTGAAGATGATTTTAAAACACTAATATGGCTCCCCGCGGCTGATATAAGGGTTTTCCACACAATTTGAAGATTATTTTAAAACACTAATATGGCTTCCCTGCGGCTGATATAAGGGTTTTCCACACAATTTGAAGATGATTTTAAAACACTAATATGGCTTCGCTGCGGCTAATATAAGGGTTTTCCACAGAATTTGAAGATGATTTTAAAACACTAATATGGCTCCCCGCGGCTGATATAAGGGTTTTCCACACAATTTGAAGATTATTTTAAAACACTAATATGGCTTCCCTGCGGCTGATATAAGGGTTTTCCACACAATTTGAAGATGATTTTAAAACACTAATATGGCTCCCCGCGGCTGATATAGGGGTTTTCCACACAATTTGAAGATGATTTTAAAACACTAATATGGCTTTCCTGCGGCTGATATAAGGGTTTTCCGCACAATTTGAAGATGATTTTAAAACACTAATATGGCTTTGCTGCGGCTGATATAAGAGTTTTCCACACAATTTGAAGATGATTTTAAAACACTAATATGGCTTCCCTGTGGCTGATATAAGGGGTTTCCACACAATTTGAAGATGATTTTAAAACACTAATATGGCTTTGCTGCGGCTGATATAAGGGTTTTCCACACAATTTGAAGATGATTTTAAAACACTAATATGGCTTCGCTGCTGCTGAAATAAGGGTTTCCCACACAATTTGAAGATGATTTTAGAACACTAATGTTACAGCCATTTTTGTGCCTAAAAGTTCGGGTCCCCATTGACACCCGGACTTTGTCCCGAAGTTCGGCTGAACCAGCAGAACCCAAACTTCCAGAGGTTCGATCAACTCTATTAGTGAGCGTTAGTGATCGTTTTGCCGCATTATCGTCGCCAAACGCCAAAACGCTACAGCCTCGGAATGCGCTGGTCCCGTGTTCTAAATACAGCTTACTAACGCCGACGCCCTCTACAGCTCAAAGATGTAGGCGTTTTATGGGCCCATTGAATAACATGGAGAGCTGTAAAAAATGCCCAAAAATGTGGCGTTAAAAAACGCCAGTGTGTATGAGGGCTAAATGTTGGATAGATGTTCTAACCCACTTTGTGAATAAATAAGGAAAACCAAATTCACATATATGATACAGAGCACCAAACGGATACAATTTCAAAAGTGCTATAAAAAATGTACAAAAATAAAGTGATACATGCAATAAACTGATGATAAAGTTCATATATATTATATAAGAAAGCAGATCACCTGCAGCCTTTTAGATGCTACTTCAATGTCCAACCAAAAAAAGTGACTTGACCAATAAATAAACTGTAAGAGTTAAACTGGACAAAATGGACCAATGCTAATTTCCTGCCGCCTCTTTACCACCACTTTGGTGCATCTCCACCACACCCATGAGCACACAGGTCACTAACCAGAAGGTGTGGCCACACATGTATGTTATAATCATCCGGTAACACCACTCGCTCAGACTTGTTCCATATGGTAACAGATCACACCGTAGATAATTCACCTCCTAATTCCAAGCCTCTCACCGCCTGGGGTTGCCACACAGTAGCCGCAGTCACATTACTCTCCTCTGCTATGGGAGAGCCTACAGCAGGAGAAAAGGCTGACTTTTGGCAGATTGCTTAAGTTAACCACTGCAATACCAGGCACTTACCCCCCTTCCTGCCCAGACCAATTTTCAGATTTCAGCGCTGTCGCATTTTGAATGACAATTGCGCGGTCGTGCTACACTGTACCAAAACTAAATTTTTATCATTTTGTTCCCACACATAGAGCTTTTTTTTTTGTTTGTGGTATTTCATCACCTCTGGGGTTTTTATTTTTTGCGCTACAAATAAAAAAAGACCGAAATAATTAAAAACAAAGTTTTTCTTTGTTTCTGTCACAAAACTGTAAATAAGTACTTTTTCTCCATTACTGACGGGCACTGATGAGGCTACACTGATGGGCACTGATGAGGCAGTACTGATTGGCACTGATGAGGTGACACTGATGGGCACTGATGATGAGGCACATATATGCAGCACTAATAGGCGGCACTGATAAGCAGCACTGACGGGCACTGATAGGTGGCACTGATAAGCGGCACTAATGGGCACTCATAGGCGGCACTGATGGGCACTCATAGGCGGCACTGATGGGCACTGATAGGTGGCACTGGGCACTGATAGGTGGCACTGATAGGGGGCAATGATAGCTGGCACTTTTATGGAGGCATTCCCTGGTGGTCCTGGGTGGCATCCTAGATGGGCACTGTGCCCCATTTTATGGTGGTCTAGGGTGGGCTCCCTGGTGGTCAGGGTGGGCTTCCCTGGTGGTCCTGGGTGGACTCACTGGTGGTCCCTGGGTGAGCTCCCTGGTGGTCCTGGGTGGTGATCTTAGGGGGCTGTACTGATAAATATTCAGCGCAGCCCTCCCCCCTGTGAGGAGAGCCGCTGATCGGTTATCCTCTACTCGCGTCTGCAGACGTGGGTAGAGGATAAGCCGATATATGGCTCTTTCTGTTTACACTGTGACCAGCCGTGATTGGTCAAGGCTGATCTCATGGAAAAGAGTAAAGAGCTTCAGATGGAAGTTCTTTACCGAGATCGGTAATGTGGTGTGTCAGACTGACCCACCGCACCACTGATCGCAGCGATGCGTATTGTACGTATATAATGTGATTGCGGCTACTGTGCGATAACCCCAGGTGGTGAGAGGCTCGGAATTCAGAGGTGAATTATCTATGGTGTGATCTGTTACCATCTGGCAGCAGTCTGAGCAGGGTGGTGGCCGGGTTCACACATGTCTGGCTGCAGTCTGCAGTCCGGTGCATTTCTGTTCACCTGTTCAGTTGCGATTCAGGGCAGAATTTTTCCCTGAATTCACACCTGAACTGGACACAAAAACGCACAGGACCCTTTTCAAAAGCGAACCACAGTTGCCCCAGACATGTGTGAACTGGCTTCATTGAGAGCCGATCACATTGAAATGCGCATTCGATGCAAATCGCCATCTATAAACAGCGGCTCGCTTGTGCGCGGCTAGCGGGCATGCCCACCGCGCTCTGCGCTCTTATACCCCTGGCAGCCCAGCCCCCTCACAGTTAGAACACTCCTAGGGAACACAGTTAACCCCTAGATCTCCCCTTGCAGGTTAACCTCTTCACTGCCAATGACATTTATACAGTAATCAGTGGATATTTAAATTTATGATCGCTGTACAAATGTCATTGGTCCCAAAAAAGTGTCAAAAATGTCCAACATGTCCCCTGCAATATCGCAGCCCCAATAAAAATCACAGATAGCCGCCATTACTAGTATAAGAAAAAAAAAAAATAAGGAAAACGCCATAAATGAATTCTCATGGCTTGTAAACCCGGCAACCTTTGCGCAAACCAATCAATAAACGCGATCACAATTTTTTTTTCCCACAAATATGAGGAAGAATATAAATCGGCCAAAACTGATGAATAAATTTGTTTTTTTTTGTATATATTTTTTTGGATATGTATTATAGCAAAAAGTAAAAAATATTGTTTTTATTTCAAAATTGTCGCTCTTTATTGTTAATAGCGGTGATCAGAAATGACGCAGAGGGGATCAAATACCATAAAAAAAGCTCTATTTGTGGGGGAAAAGAGGGCGTCAATTTCGTTTGGGTACAACGTCGCAGGACCGCGCAATTGTCAGTTAAAACGATGCAGTGCCAAATTGCAAAAAGTGCTCTGGTCCTAGAGTGGGAAATCCTTCTGGTCCTTAAGTGGTTACAAAAGAGTCAGTAAGTGAGTTTGGTTTCTAAGCTGGTATACACGAGGTAGGTGAGAGATAAGAACATTGGGATTGCTGGGGTGGAAATTATATTACAAAACACTTTTATTTATTTTGAAATGTGAAATTCTGACAGAAAAGGTGAACTTATACTTTAAGCTTGCACAAATGCTTCTGACATTCAAGCAACTAATGTTTATGAATAGACCCCCTTAGTGTGTTTTTTCTTGGTTTTTAACCACTTTCGGACCACCCGCCATCATTATACGGCGGTACTTTGCTGTTGAATACCATTGATATGGTAGCAGATAGCTACCATAACCCCGGTATACGATGGGTAGCCGGCTTTCAGATAAAAATGATCGCGCCGCAAGATCACTTTTATCGGGGGCAGGAGAGGTGCCCATCCCCCTCCTGCCACTTACCGGACCCACCTGTAGCAACAGAGACGATCAGGTCCCTTCCGCCCACAAGGTGTTAACCCGCAGGGGGTGATCTAGGGGTTAACTGTGTTCCCTAGGCGTGTTGTAACTGTGAGGGGGCTGGGTTACCATGGGCATAAGAGATCTAACTGAGCCCAGTGACAGGGATCTCTTACATGCCGCCTGAGAGAGCGGGGAACCGAAGTGTTTACTTCGGCGATTCCCCGTTTTTCTTCTGTGCCAGGTGATCGCAGCTCGTCGGCGGACATTGAGTCCGCCCGACCTGCGGCCATACTGCTGTAGAGTGCACGCTAGCCGCGCATGCACGAGCCTCCGTTTATAAACGGCGATTCGCAGGATCGTGGCACTTTTCAGCAGTATATGTACGCGAGCCAGTCGTTCCAGTCCCCCAAACACTTTTTTAAAAAAATCTGCTGTGTAGTTGTCCAAACATGTAGATTAACAATTACCATGTCATATGTGTTGCAATTTTACTTTCTTTAAAAATAGTTTTGCACTCGGAAGCAGGCAGGTTACATTTTAGCTGTGGGCATCTGAAGCCCTTCTGTCTTCATTTCCTGGGATTTCCTCCCGATTTTGCGCATGCGCACTAATGCCGCTGCGCAGCTCTTCGTCTTCCTCACAGGTTGTCATAGCAATGTCGGCGTAAGTTCCCGCCCCATTGCTTTAGCAACTTGTCAATCAGACACGTTCACTTCTGTAAATAAGGCAAGATTTCGTCAGTAGGCGATTCGCAAGGACTCCTGGGATACATGACGCCGCTATCCCAGGAGCCCTTGTGAATCATTTAGTGACGTAATCGCCTAGGCGGGGACATGCCGGAAGTGCGGGTGAAACCCTCAAATAAAAGGTATTTACATGCCAAAAAAAAAAAAATGATTTCCATTGGTAAAAGTATTTTCAATGGGTATGCAATAGACATCAAGTCTATAAAACTGGTGGAACTCTGCTTTAAGTGGTTAATAGTTCGGAGAAGGGTTAGAGCCCCTGTCAAGCTTTTACTGCTATCTTAGGATCCTTTTGGGAAATTCCCCCCCTCGTCGCATCCTGCTAATAATGATTTACCAGACAGAAAGTGATGGGAACTCTCCAGCAGCAACACCGAGAGAAATAAAACCATCAGATTTTAACAGTTTTTGTTACTTAACTTTATGTCCTATATCTCACAATACAAAAAATGCCAAAGGATACTGAAGAAGTTTAATGTTTAATATGTTTTTACCAGAGTCCCCCTTGAAATGTATTTACATTTAGGGGAAATACAACATTAGGATAGAATTTCCCGTATGTGCAAGTATGTGCATCATATGACTTATGCAAATCTATAATGAAAAATTAGATGCTTACAGAACATAATCCGGCACCACGTGAGGCTTTGGTCGGTGACCTGCGGGGATAGAGCGATTAAGAGCTCCAGAGTCACTGCCTTTCTCTAAGAAATGGATAGTTTTGGTGACTTTTCCTTTCACGTCCTCTAAATGCTGAACTTCATCTTGAAAGATTATTCTTCTTGGCCTGTCTATTCTCTGTGGGAGAAGAAAAAAATGACAGGAAGGGGAGACGTAACTTATGCTCTATTACTATCTACTCTAGCAAAGAAATGAAAAGTCATAAAAAAGAATAAAACAGGTTGGCATAATTAAAAATATAGCAATTACTTGTAAATGTGTTTGGTTTCTCTGTATGTTAACAGCAATTTACATCATGCTTCCTCTGCAACAAACATTGGTCTATAATGGCAAACACACAAGCACATGCATTAGGTCTATATTACCATCATCAGATGCTTTGTGATGTATGTAGTGGCTCACACTATATTACCAAATGTATTGGGACGCCTCCCTCCCGATTTGGCATGCCACTGCGCGGCTGTTCGTCTTCCTCACAGGTTGTCATAGCAATGTCAGCGTAAGTTCCCACCCCATTGCTTTAGCAACTTGTCAATCAGACTTGTACACGCACATGAACTTTAATGGCATCCCAGTCTTAGTCCATAGAGTTCAATATTGAGTTGGCCCAGCCTTTGTAACTATAACAGCTTCAACTCTTCTGGGAAGGCTGTCCACAAGGTTTAGGCATGTGTCTATGGGAATGTTTGATCATGCTTTCAGAAGTGCATTTGTGAGGTCGGCACTGATGTGGTCGAGAAGTCCTGGCTCACAGTCTCCACTCTAATTCATCCCAAAGGTGTTTTATTGGGTTGAGGTGCAGGCCAGTCAAGTTCCTCGCCCCAAACTCGCTCATCCATGTCTTTGAGGACCTTGCTTCAAATCATTTGGTGGAGGGGGATTATGGTGTGGGGTTGTTTTTCAGGCATTGGGCTTGGCCCCTTAGTTCCAGTGAAGGGAACCTATAAGGTGTCAGCATACCAAGACATTTTGGACAATTTCATACTCCCAACTTTGTTTGGGGATAGCCCCTTCCTGTTCCAATATGACTACGCAGCAGTGCACAAAGCAAGGTCCATAAAGACATGGATGAGCGAGTTTGGGGTGGAGGAACTTGACTGGCCTGCACAGAGTCCTGATGTTAACCTGATAGAGCACCTTTGGGATGAATTAGAGCAGAGACTGCGAGCCAGGCCTTCTCGTCCAACATCAGTGCCTGACCTCACAAATGCACTTCTGGAAGAATGGTCATGTATTGCCATTGACACACTCCTAAACCTTGTGGACAGCCTTCCCAGAAGAGTTGAAGCTGTTATAGCTGCAAAGGGCGGGCCAACTCAATATTGAACCCTACGGACTAAGACTGTGATGACATTAAGGTTCATGTGCATGTAATAGCAGGTGTCCCAAAGCTTTTGACAATATAGTGTATATGAAAGCTGCTAGGTCTTGAGGGGACTTCATTAGAAGCATCAGCTCTTGGACATCCCAAGAAGGTCAGAAATACAAGCAGGGCCACTGATAGGGATGGAACAGGAAACCTTACTGTACCAGGCCCACTGCCCCCTGTGGCCTCAGTATCATAGGGGGCCCTGGCTCCATTATTTCTAATGCCAGCCCAGTGGATGCTAGTGGAAACTCTGAAGGAGAACGAGAAACTCCGGACCCACCAGCCACCTATTCAACTCTCGCCACAGAAAGGAATTATATGTGTGTGCGTTTGTGTGTGTCTGCGTTTGTGATGTGTGTATGTGTTTGCTCATGTGTATGATGTGTATTTGCTTTTGACTGTCTGTGTTTTTTGGCCCACCTGCCCAATCGCTGACAGAACTTCTCATCTCCTCCTGGACAGCCGGGGCTCCACCTGACACCAGAGGCCCCTGTGTATGGAATACCTCCCCTTTCTTAATCTACAGTACCTACTGCTGGCTTTCATCTTTTGGGATAGAGATAAAGCTCATCACGTCATAGGAGGTGCTGCGAGCTGGGTTCTATATATGTCGGACCCTGCATTGTGTTCTTGCTGTGGTGCAATGTACACGCCACCTAATTTCTCTCCTCTAGGTAACAGAGGTGTAGACAGGCCTATTTGGTGGGTTACCAATAGCTAGACAGTAAAGACTGAGTGGTAATTTGGTGAGGTAGGTATGGCGGTGTTCTTATAGTGAATAAATAAATAAGGATATGTGGCCTTGGTGTCAGTCCCAAGGAATTAATGATACTCCTCATATAAATAAATAAATAAAAGTTGTTGTTAATACATTACATTAAATGCCTTTTATTAAATAAATAATTAAATAAAGTGTTCATGTACAGATGCTATCATATGCATGGAGATCTGCGGTTTGTGTACACACGCGGATCTCCGTGTTTTTATTAGATTACAGCCATTATATGGATTTTTATGTTATTTTTTATGTTTGGAGAAACGCAGCATCCTAATAAAAGGTTTCTAAAACGATACTACTCTATGAGGATACTTTATCTTTTATACATAAACACGATTCCCGGGACAGATACCAACAAGGAGGAAGGAGAGCACCAATGTCAGGTCCGCTACACAGTGGCGTACAACTGTGGAAGCGCTGTAGCCCAGGAAGGGGTGAATACTTTTGGTAAGTGCACATCCATTAGGGCATGTATGGCGCACAGAGGAGCACAAGGAGCATCTGTAATAAACGTCACAAATTAGCACTGTACCTCCATGTGGGGTGAATTCCTCTGGTGAGTTCATTACCATTTGGGGAAGGGGGGGGGGGGGGGCGGCAGCAAGTACCCAGGCACTGGAGAGCACAAGTCACTTTTTCACAGATCACTTTTCATATGGATTTCAAAATTAACTTTTTAAAAAATGTATTTATTTTTTCTACTATGAATTTTCTTCTGTATTAATCACATCAGTTACACCATGATTCGTGTTATAATCTGTATTTATCACATTTATCACATCAGCTGCACCATGAATGGTTTATGAGAGTACTCTTATATGATAGCATCAGTACATGAACTTTTCATTTAATTATTTATTTATAAGGCATTTAATGTAATAGCACAGGAACAACTTTTATTTATTTATATAAAGAGTATCATTAATTCCTTGGGTTTGACACCAAGGCCACATATACTTATTTATTCACTATAAGAACAGCGCCATACCTACCTCACCAAATTACCACTCATTCATTACCCCCCTTCTGAGGTGGTAACAGTAGGGGCAGCAGTTCTGTTCACCCACCACACACACCCTAACCATCAGCGCTGGACCACCCTTACACCCCCTTTTTTTTCAGACAGTAAAGAGTGTCTAGGTAGGGGAAGGATTAAGACAGGATCTCCAATTTCTGGGACTTTTTGGGTTCTGACCTCTGCATTGCTCTGTATATAAATAGGGGTAAGGCTGGGCTCAGGGGCTGCCAGTGAGTTCAGGGGCCGCACAGGAAGTGAGAAGGTATAGTTCAAGGAGTAGCTGTAGCCTGGATCAATTCACAACTACCACCCTAAGGAGACTCACCCGGGCAAGGTTCTTACCAAGCATTGATCTCTACTTGCAAAGGTATGCCTGGGCAGTCCAAGATAGTTGTGAAAGTAATTTATAAAAGACTGTGATGTTGGCACTACGAGAGCTTCAGGAAATCATTGTAAACTGTTCTAAGCTTGGTCTGAAGTTATTTAAAGGGGTGCATGGTGGTACATGACATATCAGAAGAACAGGGCCTGTAAAATACACACAGGTTAGATGAGAAAGGCCAACACAAAAAGGGTTAAGCGGCAGAAGAGAGGAAGAGAGTAGTGCCACGGGTAACCATAGTCTGGTGGGAATGTACAGTAGCTGGGCAACAAAGTGTGATACCTGGCGTAGGTGACAGGTCCTTCCGTAGTGAGGGGGTCAAAGTTCTGGCTCCCTCCCTAGCGGTAGGTTCCCCCAAAAGTAACTGGGACCAAAACCACGGTACAGAGAATCCATGTACCTAGCTGCATGGTATGGGAGAGTGGAAGGAGTTAAGTAATTGCACACATGAGGCCCACACTAGTGCACAGCAGGACTCCATTCTGTCACTGGGACTGAGGTGGCAGAGTTACACTGGACTGGTGGAGAGGGCATGGGCTCAGCGATGTCCCTCCTAAATGCAATATTCTTCAAGCGAGGTGTGTAGTAACATGGGACAATACATTTTACAGAGAGACTCTGTACATCACATTACTGCACATGGTTTACAGCTCATTTCTAAGCTGGGGTTCTGCCTTAATGTGGATTTTCATGTGAACATGACCTTTCTGGTCCCAGGCATTGATAAGTATGTACACAAGAGGAGAGGAGAGGTATCACAGCAAGCAGAGCAAGTAGGCACCATCCTGCATATTTTTATACCTCTTTGAGAGGGAATGAGGGTCTGTCAGATAAGCTGTATGGCACTCAATGATTTCTAATGGTGGCTCTGAATACAAGGATGGCCTGGTTATGTATTCCATGCCATAGATCACATGAATGGAGAAAGGCTAGGATCCATTGACTTATAACTAGGTAAGTGATAAGCATTTAAGCGAAAATGCTCATTTTAGACTTTTGAGCAAGGCAGTGTGGACACTGTAATCTCAGGTGCCTATAATAAGGCTTACCTGTAGGTAAAATTAATATCTTCTAAACCTGTATGGTTTAGGAGATATTCGCTCTGAATGCAGCTGCCTGAAGTGACGGCGCATGCGCTCTGATGATCTGGCGGAGGCTGTCAGAAAACAGAGCTCGCTGTCGGAACGAAGAGCTCCCGTGTGCACGCGCAGGAGTGACGTCTCGCGGCTCCGGCCACTCACGGCGCCGGAGCCACGTACACGGAAGAAAGAAGAGGGATGTCATGTCGACTCCCTCAGCGCTGATTGTGTCGGGCTGCAGGGGCCTCGTTCTAAGGTAAGTATTTCATAATGTGCTAGTATCCGATGCATACTAACACATTATGCTATTGTCTTGCAGGGTTTTGGGTTTTTTTTTGGTGCGGGTTTACTACCGCTTTAATCCAGAGAAGAGATCTCATGGTGAAGGCATTTTCCCATCACTTCCAAAGCATATTCATGCTTCCAAAGCATATTCATGATTATAAATATATAAATTATTGTTGCGCCTATACCCTTAATATCAAATGTGCATAAAGTAAATCCCTATGTGATCTTCAAATGATAAAATTCCATGATATCCTATAGATACATAATACTGTGCTATTATAACAATCAATTGACAATAAATCAACAATAATCATTCCTTGAAGCTATCCTTTTTAAAGTCAATAAAATTGCAATGTGTCAGTGAACAGGTGTGTTCCTCTTTAAAAGTGCTAGTGCTTCAACGCCAATTAATGTATTCCATGCAAAAAGTTCTAGTGCTTCAAAATCTTCAGTGTAAAAACATTCCACCTTAAAAGTGGTAGTGCTTCTGTGACTCCAATGTAAGTGTTTATCCACAATAAATATGCTAAGTGCTTTGGGTGCAAACCCACCACCTTCCACATTATGTGCTCACCTCTATTATTGACCTCTCATACCAGGACAAGTCACACTTTCCCCTGAATTTGGGCATATAAGGTAGGGGTAATTTACCTTCCTTCTCCTTCTTAGTTCCACTCGCTATCCGTCTTTAGGGTGTACAGCCCTTTAGAATCTCGGTATCTCTGTGCAGTGGCTCATACAAAAAGGGGGTAATATCATAAAGTAGTAGTTATGTAGAAAATGTATTTAAAACAAGTAGTAACTTACATTTAAAACAGGATCATTCAGCATAAAAATTTCCCCCACAAATAGAGCATTCTTTTGGTGGTATTTGATCACCTCTGCTTCACTTCTGATCACCACTATAACCAAGCAAAGAGCAACAATTTTGCAAAAGACCCAATATTTCTTACTTTTTGCTATAATACACATCCAAAAAAAAAAAATATAAAACAAATTTATTCATCAGTTTTGGCCAATATATATTCTTCCTCATATTTTTGGTAAAAAAAAAAACGCAATTGGCGTATATTGATTGGTTTGCACAAAAGTTGCAGTGCTTACGAATGAGGAAAATTCATTTATGGGGATTTTCATTTTTTAAATTTTTTTTACTTGTAACAGCGGCAATCTGCGATTTTTAGCAGGACTGCGATATTGCAGTGGACATGTTGGACAATTTTGACACTTTTTTGGGACCATTGGCAGTTATACAGAGATCACAGCTATGAAAATGCACTGATTACTGTGTAAATGCCACTGGCAGGGAAGGGGTTAACACTAGGGGGGTGATCAAAGGGTTAACTGTATTCCCTGGGATGTGTTACTAACTGTGTGGGGGCTGGGCTGACTGGGGGAGGAGAGTGATCGCTGCTCTCATATACAGATCACTCTCCTTCTCCCCTGTCAGAATGGAGATCCGTGTGTTTACACACACGGATCTCTGTTCTGTCACTGTGGGGGAGCGATCGCGGGTAGCCGGCGGACATCGAGTCCGCCCTACCTGCTCCCTGGCTCCAGCGGCGCGCACGCGCCCATGATCTGCGGTCTCGCAGCGGCCGTCAGGTGACGGCGATATGCGGTATCGAGCCAAGTTGCTGTCGTCAAGCCATGGTGGGCGGTCGGCAACTGGTTAAAAAGTTTAGCTTCAAGGAATGGTTATTGTTGCTTTATTGTCAATTGTTTATTATAATAGCACATGATTATGTATCTATAGGATATAATGGAATTTTATAATTTGAAGATCGCATTTAATTTATGCACATTTGATATTTAAGGTATAGTTCAACAATAATTTATATATTTTTAATTTTTTTTAACATTGTGGGAACACAATCAGATTGTATGCGGCCACCCAGCAGAAGATTATCAACACACCCTGTTGAGGCATTACAAACAATATATACGTAACATACACACTACGAGGTAGTGCGGGATAACATATTAACTAAAGTATATTCATGCTCAGTCATATTTTTTTTTGTGTTAAATACAGCAGAACCAGAAAAATCCCTCGAGGCAGCAGTTTTCTAAGAAATGTATTTATTTTCTCTAGTTTATCCTAAACATGTTCGGACAAGGTGAAGATCGTGATGTCACTGACCTGCCTCACCACCTCAACCATTCAGAGAACACCTTGTATTTACTGAAAAAAATACAAGGCAATCCGTGAATGGTGGCCATGCTAAGCAAGTGACCCCTGTATTTACTATGCAAAAAGGCAGTCGCTCGACTGCGGCAATCACTTTAATAGCAGCAACTACTACAATGATTTCTACTTTCACAGTGGTCCCACAGATATGGAATATGTATACAATACATTGGTCCAACCATACCTAGGGTTTAGCTTTTCAATATCATAAATGTCAGATTTTACATTTAAAAATATTATTATTAAAAAAGTTGTTAAATTATAAATATGTTTTTTTTAACCCACACCTGAAATTGTAACTTAATTACAGTTCTGTTAGTGTGTGTGGGATGAAGAGGCCTCTAAAGGCAATGACCTGAACTGGCAACCTAATACTGTATATAGAAATAATGTTGAAGTAGCAGCTCTTGCCTGAATAATGTCCTTGATATTTATTTCAGTACAACACATTATTAGCAATGGCAAAGAATATAAATGTCCCTAACATATTGTGAGCTAGGGCAGTTTCAGCTGAAGATAGATGTACTGTACTGAAGCCAGTGCCAGCCAGGAAGCTAAATATGTCCAGAAGAAGGTCATCAATGGCAGCTCCCGCATTTCACTCAGTAATGGTTGCCTTTAAATTAGATTTTTTACAAAGGCTGCTTCTACATGTGTTGCACAATCTGTGGAGGCCACAACCTAGAAGTTATCTTTAGTCTTTTAAAATAATCATAGCCATTGAGCATTGATCTAATCCTCTGTACCCTTGCATGAAACACCTGGCAACACAGCGAAACAGTTTATGAAAACTGAAGGCAGAAAAGCAGCAATGATGCCTGTGCCATGGGTGACAATCCTACAGCATGTTAGAATGCTATAATATGTTAATATATGACTGATTGCTATGTGAAAAACCCTTATTTTACGATACCCCAATTCTTATGCAATTGCAATCATTTTATATTTTTACATATGAAAAATAATATTGTAAGGTAAAAGGCAAATATCATAAAACAGTGAAAGCAAGCATCTAAATGCAAATGAATCCAGGATTAGAGCACATTATTAAAATAAAAACATCTAAATAACATTATTAATGCTTGGTCATGGGAGTGGGAAATATGAGGGACAATGAAATGATCACTTATGACCTTAATCCTTCCCCTCACCTTAACCTTTTCAGCCTGCCTTCGCCTCTCTTCATGTCGCCACATTTTGAGACATACCAAAGAGCCGAACAAATAAAGAAGCATGTTGAAGAAGAGAAAGGCTATGGCTGCCACTTGGCCCCCTTCCACCCTACAGAATGCCACCATCAGAGGGTTGACAGCAAACATAGAGTAGCAGAGGCCACCACGATTTAAGTCGTTGACGTAAGCAATGCCTGCAGCCATGTACAAAAGACACATGACAATGTTGATGGCAAACTCAGTGAGAGGCCACCAGTGAGAGTTAAGAAGAATAGTCCGATAGTATATGGTCAGACCCAACCCCAAAAGGATCAAAGTTACCAGCCAAACCAAACTAGCAACAATAATCACAAATGGAGTCATTGGACCGTAATAGCTGTAGCCACCAGGCAATGTTCTTTGGAGTTCAGTACCAAAGAGATTGTACCACTGGTAGTCCTTCTGGATATAGGCACATGTGCAGGCAAACACCATACCACCCAAAATTAACTGTACTCCAGACAGGATCCTAAGCAAACCAGGCCAGGACTTCATGTAGGAGTATTTTAAGCTGTATGCTTCTACCTTTTCTCCATAGTTTGAGTTCATCTCACTCTTCCTTTCCAGAGAATCTGGAGTTTTCTTTTTTTTTACATTAGGATCAGGATTAACACTGTTTGATGATGCAGTGAGAATACCACTCTTTTTCTCGAGGGTGGAGTGTGTGCTAGCATCTAGAAGTGGTGTAACTGGTGGTGAGTTGTGGTCGACTTGCAAATTCTTCAGTGCAAAAGGTTCTCCTTTTGTCTTGCTTTTCCTAAAAAATTTCTTCCAAGAGTCAGGAACTAAGTGCCGTACAGGTTTCATGCTGTCCAGTTCCTGATACTGTGTATCATGTTGATCTGATAATTTTCCGACCTGCTTGCGAGCATCATGGTCATAGTAGTCAAATGAGAAACTTGGTGCATCTCCCCAGCTTGATGTTTCTGATGGCCACACAATTGGTTTTCTGTTCTTTTGCTTCTCAGCAAGTGAAGGGAAAGAAGACATTGCTGTCACATTAGTGTGCGTGACTTCATCTGAAATGGTGCTGATGTGTATCTGTAGGCTTCAGTTTTTTTCCCATGTCCCAAAGGAGAAGTTGCTCTAGTTTATGAACCACGTGGTATGCATACCTTCCCCTCACAAATAGAAGAGGTCTGCAAAGAAATAGAACAATTAAAAATATGCTGGTGTTTTGTCCTTGTTGTCATAGTACTAGCATGAAAAGCAAAAATGAACAAAATAATTGCATTAACATAAAGTAGAGGCATCAAAGGATAGAGCATACAAAAAATAATCACATCACAATACACACACACACACACGTTTTCAAGCTTCCAATGAAGCTATTATATAGATGAGGAAAGGGTGGATGGAACTGCATTGTATGTAATTGCTAGTATATTTCCAAAACACACAACCAAATTGTAATGTAGGAGAAATGCTTGCTTTTCTGCTGCATGCTAAAAATGCCTATAAAAGATAAATCCTAAAAACAAAAGCAGACATTGCTAAATAGTTACTAATATGTACAGCTTAAACTAAATTTCAGCATCAAAGTATGAGGGTTCTTCTAAAAGTTTCCATACTTTTTTAACTATTTTTTTTATTTTAAGAAATTCAAAAACAAAATACATCGCTTTTGGAAAACTGCAAGGTCAGCATGCTTGCCAGACAGACTAGTCACATGACACTCTCTGACACGACCAATTACTACCCCCCCCCCCCCCCACCGTTTCCAAAGAAAATATAAAAGTGTAGAAACATTTTGAAGACCCCCTTGTATATGTTAACCCCATTTACCAAGAGCTCATATAAGCTTTAAAATATATGGTAAATTCAATAGTAATTTTCAATTTTTTAAATCTGGATCTTTCTTCACAATAATATCTGGTTATCCAGCCATGAAATACCTTGGTCAGGCACTTCCTTTTATAGGATGACAACGCTCCATCCCTGTCTCTTAAATGTACTCTTGCAATTTTACCTTGTCACATGGACTTCTGGGATAACAAGTGGTCGTATCAACACACATTATGCAGCTATGTTGCACTGTTGTCACCTTTAGGAAAGCCACCTTGAGAAATGCTATGCAGACTGGTGTGCATATATGGAGGCTGGAAGTGGCTGGAAAGAGGCTACATACAACAAAGCAGCAGCACTTATATGCTACAAAGAATATAAAAGGTGAACATTAATATTAGAAAAGGTTATTATTTATGACACGCTTTTCAGTCTTTCAATTAGGGTTCTACTTTAACCATCTGGTGGTTTGCATTCCCATATTTGGTAAACTTCCTGGCTTTCAACTTTACCCGGCAGGAAAGCCAGCCAAGCTACAAGCAGAGGTTAGATGGGTTGACATTACTCTTGGCTCTATTGTGGAATCCTTGCATTTCTTACCCTGTTCTCTTGGAACATGCGGCATAGCACCTTTATTTATCAGTTGCCGCCATATAATAAGTTATGGCTTAATAGGTTACATGACAATCACACAATTTGCAGCCCTAAAGTCATTGCTGGATGGCAACCAGTGAAGTAAAATGCTTTCCTGGACATTCTGTTTGAAAGTTGGCCATCACATTATATGGTCAAGGAATGGGTGTTGTAGCGGAGTGCCTATTTATTCACTATGCTCAGATACAAGCGCCGGTCCTGTTAACTCCATTTCCCACAACTTCCTGAGTTCCTGGACACACCCAGGGATGTTTGTTTTTAATGGGTCGTGTGAATGGTCAATCGGATGTTTTTTTTAAACTGGGACAGATTGTTAAGTGTTATTTTTGTCTCCAAAATGAACGGATCGATAGATTCGGGGTAATTGAACCGGAGAGACGCGACGACTTCCTTCCTTCGTCTTTTTGTATGAAAGGGACCCACACAGGTCCTTGAGTCCTTCAACACCCTTTACCTCAATTGTCCTGGCCGCGAACATAGACTCGTATCACTTATTTATCCGTGAGGCGATGTTGTGGGTAAGGAACTGGTATATTACACTACCGGTTGAAAGTTTGTCTTACAGGTCCTTTCGTAAAATGAAGTGACCAACGGTAGGTCGTTACTGAAATCCCGACGTTTAACACACTAACAGTACATTGGATAATTCGGTATTGAATAATATACC
>BLSH010276290.1:758527-792933 GCA_018402905.1 Glandirana rugosa | reverse complement strand
CACCAAAAGAAAGCTCTATTTGTGGGAAAAAAAGGACGCATATTTCGTTTGGGTACTGCATTGCATGACCGCGCAATTACCATTTGAAGCGGCGCAGTGCCAAATTGAAAAAAGGGCTCCGGTCCTAAAGCTGGAAATCCTTCCGGGGCTGAAGTGGTTAACAACTGCTGTCTGCTGTCCCATGTAACAATAGACATGTGAATACACAAGAAACAATATTAGAACAGTACTTACAAGGGCAAACGACAGGCTCACCCCTAGCTTCTTCCCTTTCGAAATCAGGATGTTGGGGCAGATGTTGGGATTCCCTTTCCTGTAAAAAATAAAAATACAACATTCATTAAGCATCCCAAAGTCACAACAGGCTCAACACATACATTTTTATAGATTTTTCTAGTTGACCAACCTTGCACTGGGGTTGGGACACCTGATTCGGGCAAACTGGTAGCCTGGGGTTGGGGGGACTCTGGAGGATTTTCTGCCAAAATACAACAACAAAGGGATGACGATGCCATTTTCCACGGGCCAAAGACTTGACAAGTGCCAACATTGGTAAACTCCTACAGCTGCCCCCCCCCCTCGCTCCTATGGGATGTGGGCTGTCTGATATCCATCATAAGCATTTGTGTGACTTCCAGCACTGAGGGCTATCTTCTCTCCATGTCTGCACTAGCAAGGCTGTATTAATGGGCACTGATGAATCAGTCAACATCCAGCAAAGTGACACTTGTCCTTTAATTTAGGCCTGAATCCCCCGCTCTTTTTCCCATCTAGCAGTACCCCTGTCTGTGCCTCAGTTTGTATTGTTGTAATTTTGCACTTACGTTCTGGGCGCGAAGGAGACCTGGATTCCATCTCAGCTAACGGGCTAGGGGTGGGAGACTCCCTTGGTCCCTTGTGGGGGTGGGTCCCTTGTTTTTTCTGTTTCCCTGTTGAAAAATACAAAAAGAACATAAGTGCATAAAAGCTAAAGGAATGTCTAAAAACAGTATAAAATTCTATTCTTCATATATGTTTTAGTTTGAAATAAAAATTTGTAAGCCCAAGGCATACAAAGAGTTCAAAAACTCACCTATAATTCTCTCTAGCTACTTTTACCAAGAACAGATCCAGACACCTAATTTACACATATACATATTGCTGACAGAAAACTATTGCTTACTTTTTTCCAGGACTCGATGGATCCGGTGCTTGCTTCCGGTGCTTTAGGTCCGACTACCATTTGCAGAGCTGATCCTTTGACCACTGGACCCCATGTTTCTGAGACAGCCGGCTTATGACCCGCTCTAAAATAAAATCTTTATGGCTGTTAGGCCTTTCATAATTCTCCCTCAAGCAGTCATAATCCTGTGCTTCCATAATGCCCACCATGTCCATCATCTCAGCCTTGGTCATGGGGGTGGCTTTTACTTTTCTGTCTGATCCAGCACTGCTGGACTGGCTGCTGCTGCGAGAATCTGCCATCTTTCGTTCCGATCGTATCGTTCCGTAGAGTTGGTACGGATATGAGAGCCGTTCACGCCCCAGCGTCATGACGAACCTGAGAGCGGAGTTGTACACATGCACAGTGTCGAGGAAATGGCTGTAGGTAGGAGCGTTGCATGAAGAATGAACGTTTGAGAAACCGCTCATTATTTAGTGTAAACGAAGGTTCGACTGGAACTTCTGCCATAGGTGGGTAGTGACCTATACCACTTGGATTGTGGCCTACATGAGGATGAATAGACTATACTGCTTGGATTGTGGCCTACATGGGGATGAATGGGCTATACTGCTTGGATTGTGGCCTAGATTGGGTCCAGCTTAGGGGTATGCCGGACGACGTTGTATGATGCTTTGTCTTGTGTCTTGCAGGCATAATGAGTGACAACTTCTTCTCCCATGAGTTTCTACCCTAATTTATTGATTTGTACCAGCAACGCCCATGTCTTTGGAATGTCCAGACCAATTTTCAACTTTCAGCGCTCTCACATTTTGAATGACAATTACTCTCTCATGCTACACTGTACCCAAAGAAAATTTTTAACATTTTTTTCCCCACAAATAGAGCTTTCTTTTGGTGGTATTTAATAACCTCTAGGTTTTTTATTTTTTGCGACATAAGTGAGAAAAGTGCGAAAATTAAAAAAAAAAAACACTTTTTTTTTAGTTTCTGTGATAAAATTTTGCAAATAAGTAATTTTTGTTCATAAATTTGGGCCAAAACCTATACTGCTACCTATCTTTTTAAAAATAACCCAAATAAGTGTATATTATTTGGTCTGTGTGAAAGTTATAGAGTCTACAAGCTATGGTGCCAATCATTGAAAATTGATCACACCTGATGTACTGATGGCCTATCTCATTTCTTGAGGCCCTGAAATGTCAGGAATGTACAAATACCCCCAAATTACCCCATTTTGAAAATTAAACATTTCAAGGTATTTATTAAGAATCATGGTGAGTTTTTTGAAGTTGTACTTTTTCCCCACAATTCTTGGGAAGATTAAGAAATTATTTTTATTTATTTTTTTTTTTTGAACAAAATTGTCATAACAAAAAGTTATTTCTCACACACAGCATATGCATACTTCCAATTACACCCCAAAATACATTCTGCTACTCGCCCCGAGTATGGCGATACCACATGTGTGAGACTTTTTCACAGCCGGGCCACATAGAGAGGTCCAACATGCAGGGAACACCGTCATGCATTCTAGGGGCAGAATTTTCACATCTAATTTCCTAATGACCTATTATACTTTTGAAGGCCCTGGAGCACCAGGACAATGGAATTACCCACAAAATGACCAAATTTTGGAAAGCAAACACCCCAACGTATAATCTATGAGGCATTATGAGTCTTGAATGGTTCATTTTTTCCTCAAGGCTTCGAAAAACGTGGAAAGCAAATGAAAACGCTTTTATTTTTACACAAGGTGGTCAATTTATAAGATATTTCTGACACAGCAAAAATTACTCCCCAAAATATATTCTGCTACTCGTCCCGAGTATGGCGATACCACATGTGTGAGACTTTTACACAGCCTGGCCACATAGAGAGGTCCAACGTGCAGGGAGAACCGTCAGGCATTCTGGGAGCAGAAATTTTACATCTAATTTCCTAACCACCTATTACACTTTTGAAGGCCCTGGAGCACCAGAACAATGGAATTGCCCACAAAATGACCCAATTTTGGAAAGCAAACATCCCAAGGTATATTCTATGAGGCATTATGAGTCTTTTGAATGGTTCATTTTTTTTCACAAGTCTTCGAAAAATGTGGAAAGAAAATGAAAACGCTTTTATTTTTTAACAAAGTGGTCAATTTATAAGATATTTCTAACACATAGCATGTACATAGCAAAAATTAACCCCCAAAATATATTCTGCTACTCATCCCAAGCATGGTGATACCACATGTGTGAGCCTTTTTCTCACACATGTGAGAAATCCTGGCCACATACAGAGACCGAACATGCAGGGAGCACCGTCAGGCGTTCTAGGAGCATAAATTACACATAAAATTTCATTCACATCTATCACACTTTTGAAGGCCCTGGAGCACCAGGACAGTGGAATTACCCACAAAATGACCCCATTTTGGAAAGCAAACACCCACCTCTATGAGGCATGGGCTGCAGATAGGTACTCGGGTACTCTGATGGGCTGCAGATAGGTACTTAGGTATTCTGATGGGCTGCAGACAGGTACTCGGGTACTCTAATGGGCAGGTGACAGGTACTCGGGTGCTTTGCTGGGCTGGTGACAGGTACACAGGTTCTCTGATGGGTAGGTGACAGGTACCCGGGTACTCTGATGGGCTGGTGACAGGTACTTGGGTACTCTGATGGGTTGGTGACAGGTACTCAGGTTCTCTTATGTGCAGGTGACAGGTACTCGGGTACTCTGATGGGCAGGTGACAGGTACTCGGGTACTCTGATGGGCTGGTGACAGGTACTTGGGTACTCTGATGGGCTGGTGACAGGTACTCGGGTACTCTGATGGTCTGGTGACAGGTACTCGAGTACTTTGATGGGCTGGTGACAGGTACCCGGGTACTCTGATGGGTTGGTGACAGGTACTCGGGTACTCAGATGGGATGGTGACAGGTACTCGGGTACTCTGATGAGATGGTGACAGGTACTCGGGTACTCTGATGGGATGGTGACAGGTACTCAGGTACTCAGATGGGATGGTGACAGGTACTCGGGTACTCTGATGGGATGGTGACAGGTACTCGGGTACTCAGATGGGTTGGTGACAGGTACTCGGGTACACAGATGGGCAGGTGACAGGTACTTGGGTACACAGATGGGCAGGTGACAGGTACTCGGGTACTTTGATGGACAGGTGACAGGTACTCTGATGGGTTGTGACAGGTACTTTCATGAGGTATTGACAGGTCCTCTTTATTTGGGGGGCTGATCAGTGTGCTTGGCGTGTACATCTGGCAGTAACGAGCTGTTACCGCAATCTCCCTCTCACACACGATTGGTGTGTGACAGGGAGAACCCGGTAACAGCTCGTTACCGTGGTTTGTTTACATCACATGACCGGCTGTGATTGACACAGCCGGTCACGTGGTAAAGAGCCAATTCTATTGGCTCTTTACACTGATCGGAGCTGGGCTTTGTCCGAGGGACAAGCCTCAGCCCTGATCGCCGTGCTGCGCACCCCCGGGGGTGCGCACGGGCGGTGTGCACGTGGAGGTCGGTAGTGACCGGCTGTGATTGGACACAGCCGGTCACGTGGTAAAGAGCCAATTTTATTGGCTCTTTACCCCGATTGAGGGGGGGGGCTGTGTCCCGAGGGACATGATCGATCCGCGATCGCCGCGCTGCGGGCCCCGTAGTGTCGAATAGGGAAGGATGTCATATGATATCCTCCCGGATGGACAAAGGGTTCCTGCCTACATCATTTTACAATGACTCGGTAAGGAACAGGTTAACCACTTGACCACTGGGCACTTAAACCCCCTTCCTAACCAGACCAATTTTCAGCTTTCAGTACTCTAACATTTTGAATGACAATTACTCCCTCATGCAACACTGTACCCATATGAAATTTTCGTCCTTTTTTTCACACAAACAGAGCTTTCTTTTGGTGGTATTTAATCACCATTGGGGTGTTTATTTTTTGAGCAATAAATGGAAAAATACAGAAAATTTTGTAAAAAAAATGCATTTTTCTTTATTTCCGTGATAACATTTTGCAAATTAGCAACTTTTCTTCATAAATTTTGGCCAAAATTTATACTGCTATATATCTTTGGTAAAATAACCCAAATTAGTGTATATTATTTGGTCTTTGTGAAAGTTATAGAGTCTACAAGCTATGGTGCCAATCACTGAATATTGATCACACCTGATACACTGACGGCCTATCTCATTTCTTGAGTCTCTAACAAGACAGAAAAGTACAAATACCCCCCAAATGACCCCTTTTTGGAAAATAGACAGTCCAACGTATTTAGTAAGAGGCATGGCAAGTTTTTTGAAGTTGTCATTTTTTCCCACAATTCTTTGAAAAAAGATTTTTTTTTTTCAGTTTTTTTTTTTAATTGTCATATTAACAGGTTATTTCTCACACCCAGCATATGCATACCACCAATTACACACCAAAACACATTCTACTACTCCTCCTGAGTATGGTGATACCACATGTGTGAGACTTTTACACAGCTTGGCCACATACAGAGGCCTAACATGCAGGGAGCGCCATCAGGCGTTCTAAGGACATAAATTACACATATAATTTCCTACCTCTTGCACTTTTGAAGGTCCTGGAGCACCAGGACAATGGAAACGTCCAAAAAATGACCCCATTTTGGAAAGTAAACACCCCAACGTATATTCTAGGAGGCATGATGAGTCTTTTGAACGGTTCATTTTTTCCACAAGTTTTTGGAAAATGTGGAAATGCACTTTTGAAGGTCCTAGAGCACCAGGGCAATGGAAACGCCCAAAAAATGACCCCATTTTGGAAAGTAAACACCCCAACGTATATTCTAGGAGGCATAATGAGTCTTTTAAACGGTTAATTTTTTCCACAAGTTTTTGGAAATTGTGGAAAGAAAATGAAAACGCATTTTTTTTTTACACAAGGTTGTTCATTTATACAATATTTCGAACACACAGCATGTACATAGCAAAAATGACACCCTGAAATATATTCTGCTACTCGTCCCGAGTATGGGAATACCACATGAGTTACACGGTCGCCAAGTGGTTAAAGGAGAAAAATTATTATGTCTTTTTTTTTTTGAATGACATTTAATTTTTTTCTTTTTTATTGCATTTAAGTATAAATATGAGATCTGAGGTCTTTTTGACCCCAGATCTCATATTTAAGAGGTCCTGGTATGCTTTTTTTCTATTACAAGGAATGTATTACAATTAATAGGGGTAAAAGGGATCAAAACATTTTTTTTAAAAAGGACAGTGTAAAAAAAAAAAGTAAAAGAAAATAAGGAAAAAAAAAAATGTATAGTTTTCTGTCCCGCTGCGCGCATGCGTAGAAGCGAACGCATACCGAAGTCGTGCCCACATATGAAACCGGTGTTCAAACCACACATGTGAGTTATCGCTGCCATTGTTAGAGTGAGAGCAATAATTTTAGCACTAGACCTCCTCTGTAACTCAAAATGGGTAACCTGTAGAAATTTTTAAACGTCGCAGATGGAGATTTTAAATGCCAAAGCCCACTATCCTCTGCATTGTGAACACAGGAGGTCACTTGCTCTGCATGGGCGCTATTCAGAAAACATTTAGCACTTTCCCAATGAATGTAAAGTGTTCTCTCATTGGACAAGGTGCTCACCGATTCACCTCTCCACCTTGTCCAGTCAGAGAACTCTTTGATTTCCTTGAGAGAAAGCAAAGTGTCTGCTGAATGGCACCTGTGCTGAGTGGGTGATCTTCTGTGTTCACAATGTAGCAGGGCAGCCACTCAGCATGCGAACCAGAAACTAGTAAAGCACTGTAGTAGTGCCTGCCACAGTGATTTCCAGCTTCCATGATGTCCCCACAGATACATACCTCCTAACTGTCCTGGATTCACCAGGACTGTCTCAGGATTTCAAATAAATCCCGATGTCCTGCAAATCTGGGATGAATCTTGCAGTGGAGCCCAGTGCCGGAAAAAGTTCCAGCACTTGACTCCACTAATTCATCTGTCAGGTGCCAGCCATGCTGCAGCTGGCATGGCTGAGACTGACATGCTCAGTGCCCAGCGAGCACAGCCCCCACCTCCCCCCGCTCACCCATATGCCTGCCACGAATGGGAGAAGAAGGGAGGCTAAGTCTGCTCCACCTCATCCCCATATGTCCGCCCACAACCCCTGGCATGCAGCCAATGCTGTGCTTGTGAATTAGTTGGGTGTGCAGGAATTTTAAAGCAGTGCACCTGATGTCACTGCTAGCCTTGGATGAGGGAGAGTTCACTCTCTTCCTTCCATGTAATCCTTCCATCCACATAAAATAGTGATCCTTCCTGCCTTCCATGTGCCATAGTGATCCTTCCTTCCTGTCTTCCATGTGTCATGGTGATCTTTCCTGCCTTCCATGTGTCATAGTGATCCTTCCTGCCTTACATATACCATAGTGATCCTTCTTCCCTGCCTTCAATGTGTCATAGTGATCTTTCCTTCCTGCCTTCCATGTACCATAGTGACCATTCCTGCCTTCCATGTGCCATAGTGATCTTGACTGCCTTCCATGTGTCATAGTGATCCTTCCTGCCTCCCATGTACAATAGTGATCCTTCCTGCCTTCCATGTGCCATAGTGATCCTTCTTTCCTGCTTTCCATGTGCAGTAGTGATCCTTCCTGCCTTCCATGTAACATAATGTTCCTTCCTGCCATCCATGTGCCATAGTGATCCTTCCTGCCTGCCTTCCATGTGCCATAGTGATCCTTCCTTCCTGCCTTCCATGTGTCATAGTGATCCTTCCTTCCTGTCTTCCATGTGTCATGGTGATATTTCCTGTCTTCCATGTACCATAGTGTTCCTTCCTGCCTTCCATGTGCCATAGTGATCCTTCCTTCCTGCCTTCCATGTGTCAGTGATCCTTCCTTCCTGTCTTCCATGTGTCATGGTGATCTTTCCTGCCTTCCATGTGTCATAGTGATCCTTCCTGCCTTGCATGTATCATAGTGATCCTTACTTCCTGCCTTCCATGTACCATATGGCACTTACTTTCTTCCATGTACCCTAGGGATCCTTTCTTCCTGCCTTCCATGTACCATAGTGATCCTTCCTGACCCCCATGTAGCATAGTGATCCTTCCTGCCTTCCGTGTTCCATAGTGATCCTTCCTGCCATGCACCATAGTGATCCTCCCTACCATGTACCATAGTGATCCTTCCTTCCTGCATTCCATGCACCATAGTGATCCTTCCTTCCTGCCTTCCATGTACCATAGCTGTCCTTCCTTCCTGTTTTCCATATACCATAGTGATCTTTCCTGCCTTCCATATACCATAGTGATCCTTCCTTTCATATAACAGTGATCATTTCCTATCTCAAATTTCTCTCCCTAAGGTTTGGTTCACACTGGAAATATTTTCTAAATGATTGTGTTGAGGTTTATATGTATCCCTGGGACTCCAGCTTGTGGCACAGCAATCAAAGCATATTTTATAGGTGCAGGTCATTAAGCCCCTCCCACTATCATGTTTTGCCCCACCCACTTTTTACTGTGGCACGTAGCACACCGCAGGTCACTGTCTCCCTGAAATGTCCCTCATTCTCAAGTTCAAAAATTGGTATGCAGATATGGCACATACAGTATCTCACAAAAGTGAGTACACCCCTCACATTTTTGTAAATATTTTATTATCTTTTCATGTGACAACACTGAAGAAATTACACTTTGCTACAATGTAAAGTAGTGAGTGTACAGCTTGTATAACAGTGTAAATTTGTTGTCCCCTCAAAATAACTCAACACACAGCCATTAATGCCTAAACCACTGGCAACAAAACTGAGTACACCCCTAAGTGAAAATGTCCAAATTGGGTCCAAAGTGTAAATATTTTGTGTGGCCACCATTGTTTTCCAGCACTGCCTTAACCCTCTTGGGCATGGAGTTTACCAGAGCTTCACAGGTTGCCACTGGAATCCTCTTCCAACTCCTTCATGAAGACATCACGAAGATAGTGGATTTTAGAGACCTTGCAGTCCTCCACCTTCCGTTTGAGAATGCCCCACAGATGCTCAATAGGGTTTAGGTCTGGAGACATGCTTGGTCAGTCCATCACCTTTATCCTCAGCTTCTTTATCAAGGCAGTGGTCATCTTGGAAGTGTGTTTGGGGTCGTTATCATATTGGAATACTGCCCTGCGGCCTAGTCTCCGAAGGGAGGGGATCATGCTCTGCTTTAGTATGTCACAGTACATGTTGGCATTTATGGTTCCCTCAATGAACTGTAGCTCCCCAGTGCCGACAGCATTCATTCAACTCCAGACCATCACCCTTCCACCACCATGCTTGACTGTAGACAAGACACACTTGTCTTTGTACTCCTCACCTGGTTGCCACCACACACGCTTGACACCATCTGAACCAAATAAGTTTATCTTGGTCTCATCAGACCACAGAACATGGTTCCAGTAATCCATGTCCTTAGTCTGCTTGTCTTCAGCAAACTGTTTGCAGACTTTCTTGTGCATCATCTTTAGAAGAGGCTTACTTCTGGGACGACAGCCATGCAGACCAATTTGATGCAGTGTGCGGCGTATGGTCTGAGCACTGACAGTCTAACCCCCCACCCCTTCAACCTCTGCAGCAATGCTGGCAGCACTCATACGTCTATTTCCCACAGACAACCTCTGGATATGATGCTGAGCATGTGCACTCAACTTCTTTGGTCGACCATGGCGAGGCCTGTTCCGAGTGGAGCCTGTCTTGTTAAACTGCTGTATGGTCTTGGCCACCGTGCTGCAGCTCAGTTTCAGGGTCTTGACAATCTTCTTATAGCCTAGGCCATCTTTATGTAGAGCAACAATTCTTTTTTTCAGATCCTCCGAGAGTTATTTGCCATGAGGTGCCATGTTGAACTTCCAGTGACCAGTATGAGAGAGTGAGAGTGATAACACCAAATTTAACACATCTCCTCCCCATTCACACCTGAGACCTTGTAACACTAATGAGTCACATGACACTGGGGAGGGTAAATGGCTAATTGGGCCCAATTTCGGACATTTTCACTTAGGGGTGTACTCACTTTTGTTGCCAGCGGTTTAGACGTTGATGGCTGTGTGTTGAGTTATTTTGAGGAGACAGCAAATTTACTCTAGCAGACAGAGTGTTGGGACAAACCGTTTACCACTGTCAGGGGTGCTTACAATGGTCAGCTTTAATTTATTTATGTAAAACATTTTTCCCTATAGAAATTTTTTTTTACTGTAACTGCAGTGTGAGCTGGAATTTGGCTTCAGTTTGTTAGTGTATCAAAATCTACTAGTGCATCTAGCACTCCCTTCCCCCCAGACTGACAGTGCTGCTGTCAAAAGATGCCCCATGTATTCATCCAGAGTGGGTGAAATCTAATGGAGGAGGTGTGTTACTGGCCAGATCACCATGTGAAAACAAAAAAAAAAAAAAAGCCTAACAAAAAACAAAGAAAACAAATGCAGCCATCCCCTAATGATTGGACCAGCATGGACCAATATCAGTGGCAACTGGTGCTCGATAATTCGGGCAACGCCACCCTCCCCCCGCCCCCCACACGCAAGGCAGACGATCTCCTTACCTTCCTGTGATGACACTCCGATCTCCCCTCCCTCCCCTGTCCGAGCCGGTGAGTGCTGGATGGCTGAGCCACTACGGGTGAGCAATCCACAGTGACGGCTGGTGGGTCAGTCAGTCTTCTCCTCCGGCCCTTCTCTCCACTCTTCTCCTCCTCCTAGGTGTCCAATAGGATCGCCTGGTGTTTTGGCAAATCGGGAAATGGGTCTCATGATCCACTTCCTGATTGGCGGGAGGAGATTCAGTGTCAAAATAGCGAATATTCACTATTGTTACACAACTGGATTGGCTCGGAGCACAGTGCTCTGCGCCATGAGACCACCCTTTTTTGAAGCCTATTAGAGGCTCTGGCTCTAATCACGTTCTTAACCCCCCCCCCCCCAATGGAATCCATGCGTCTGGCACCCTGTATGTAGATTAGGGGGAGGCCGGACACATGGATGGGGGGGGGGGGGGGCTCTAATGAATGGGCCCCCACTGACCAATATGCAATATATAACATTTTTGATTTTGGGTTAAATACCACTCTTTAAAGAGGAAGTAAACCCAGATTGGGTTTACTTCCTCTACATCCCCTGCAAAGTAGATGCACAATGGGCTACTATGCATCGCATAATAGCCCATTATGTGCCACTTACCTGCAAACAAAGGCTGCGACATCCAGAGCTGTCCCCTGTGCTGGCAGCGTTGATCTTCTGCCCCTCTTCCTTCCGAGGCCTTGATCTCCGGCTCTGTGACTGGCTGGAGTGACAGCACGATCATATTGAAGAAACGGTGCGGAGGCCATTTCTTCACTGCGCATTTGCCGAAACGACGTTGGCACATCTCTTACACTGCATATCTCCTGAACCATGCATTTTTGTGAGATATGCAGGGCACCTACAGGTAAGCCTTATCATAGGCTTACCTATAGGTTAAAGTGGTTGTCACGGGTTGACAACCATTTTAAGTTTTATTATTCTAGACTACACTAAAAATAACAGCTAGAATCTGATGGGCACTACCTAAATTTTGATTTGGCCTATTAAAGAAATGGGACAGGCTCTTTACTGTTCTGTATACCTCATAGTTTCCAACTTTTGAGATTAATCAATAGTGATACCTTAAAGAGTTTTAGCAGAAAATCGCCTTGTTGTAGTTTTATCTTTGATCAGCAGATGGCAGTATAAGCTTATTTTGATGCTGTCTCCTAGGTAGTTATCCATGAGCAGGATCAGAGATGTACTACTGATTAGCAGTAATAATCTTTTACATTCTGTAGACAAATACACTCCAGATTTAAGGATGAATCACATTTGGATGTTTGTGTTTTTTCCCCAGTGTTTTTCTGTTTTTAAAATGTGTCACCCCATTTCATTGCACATGATCCATGGATAGATTAATGTATTTACACAGAGTTTCTGAAAATCCCACTTTGATTTCAACTGAGACATATTTATTCTGTGCATATTCATTAGACAAATCATGCGAATCTTTACTAATGCAGTCCTCATAACAGACATTTTTTACTAAAAATATAACTCTGTGGCATTGAACTGTTTTAGTCATTTGTCTACTGATCCCACACTACAGTACATGCACATGTATGTCCTGTTCCAGGAAATTATTTCAGTGTCTGGCATAATCTGACTCTGTTTAGCTGATCTGGCCACTTGCATTTCATGATGTCAGTTAAGTTCCAACCTTAAATGAAATGATGGCTTTCTGTCCAGAAGACTTTCTCTCATAGGTGTGCGCACAGGGTGTGCCAGGTGTGCCTGGGCACACCCTAATCACTCTGTGAACATTAAGCTGGCTATAGATGGATCCATTCTTGGCCAGTTCCACAGGGACTGGCCCGAGATTCAATCTATCTATGGGCAGGCTTGGTGTCAGTGCATGCATTGACCAATAAATACAACCAGCCTGTTGTAGTTTTTGTATGTGATCACTGCCAGCAGCTATAGCAGCCGGTGATCATTGTGTTCTGCTGGCAGGAAAGGAAAGGTTCTACTTCTCTGTGTGCCGGCAGAGAGAAGGGAAAGATTTCCCTGTGACTGTGCCATATATATATACACACACACATCATTTGGGGTGCAAACCCAAATGCAATTGGCTGCGCACACCTATGCTGCTGTGTGCAACATTTCTTATAAAAGACTAAACCATGGTCAAGCTGGCAAATATTTCAGAGTGTAAATGCTCATAAAGCATATGAATGAAAGTAGTATATTTTTAACACATGCCCCAGAGTTAATCTAAAACCCCAATTCCATCCTACATTTTTTTTTAGGTTTGGATAGGCCCTCTGATGTGGCCTGCAACCTCAAACCAGGGAAGCGCATGTCCGGGGTTGACAACCCATTGATCGCGATCGCGATGCCAAGTGCACTCCGCCTCTAATCCTTTCTAGCAACCTTGAGAGCGATACCAGCAGCAGCTGCAAGAGGGAAAGAAGGTCATTGTATGAAACAACACACACATAATAGCTTTTGTGATGGACATTTTAGCACCTATAAAAAGGGCTAACAAGTATTAGGCTGCTTTCACACTGATCTGCAGGTGTGCAGAACAGTGCACATGCAACATTCCTGCAGTTTAGCTGCACTGAGCCATAGGCTTCTATTATATTATGCGGGTTTGGTGTGCTTTGAATGCAGTTTTGGTGCACACCCTAAAGATGTAAAGTTTATGGTAAAACAAAGCTAACTTGCAGGAATGCCACAGGAGCACTGCACTGCCCCCACGGTGTGGATGAATTGCAGCTCATCAATGTGAAAGCAGCCTTATAGGGGGCACAGGACAGTAAGGGCTTGTTTACATTTGCGGTTTGGGGGAGCGAAAAACCCCATAGTTCACTGTGGCCCACAACTGAGCAACTGGGGAAGGATTAGAATGATGAGCATGTTTCTATTAGTGTCTGTGCCTTGCTGTCTTGGTGACACTCACTCCTCCCATCTCTGGTGTGCAGAACTGATGAATTTTGTGACTGTCTGAAAGCACTCTACTACTGCCCTTATTAATTGGATCCAGTTGCTGGAACATTCTACTTTTACAGCCCTTTGCCCTTGGCACAAGTTTAGTTTTTTAATTAATATCTAGTCCTGTGCCTGTTGGGTACTGCAGTGGAAATACCATTATGGTTCTCTGAGCCACCACAGGATGTCACTTCATTGAGTGAAAGTATCTTGGGCAGTGTTATAGGGTCCTCTGAGGTGGCATTCCCGATAATTGCTCACTGTGAGTCTGGGATGTTCCTGGAGGGCTGTATAGGCTGGCTGGTGGGCAGGTCTTTGGCCTGTGGAGGAGGCAGGCAGTGTTTCTGATCTTGGACCGACCTGTAGAGACCATATGAACAGGGTGCCTTTTTGCATGGGTTTCCCCATCTAAGGGGAGGTGGGGGGATTTTTCCTATATGACAGGGTGGTTGCGTTTCTCTTTTTGATTGTGTTCTGCTCTCTGCTGGAGTTCGGATCTCTTTCTGTCTGCCCTTCTTTACCTACAAGAACTGTTGCAACTTCCCTGACATGTATGGTGCTGCCATTTCCTATATGGCTGACTTTTCATTTAGGGCCGGTTCACACCTAGGCGATCGAACTTCAGAGGCGACTTTGCTGGGCAATTTAAACGCAACTTCAAGGCGACTTCAGCATGACTTTGGGCGACTTACAACGCAACCTAAAGCAACCTCCATGCCAGGCAACTTTGCCTGTGGCCAATCAGAGAAGAGAGGGAGGGGGGTTGCCTTAAAAAATTATTTTCTTTTTCCTGTAAGGTCGCTTCAAAGTCGCTTCAATATAGACGGGGGATGCGACTTCCATTGAATTCTATAGGCACAAGTCGGATAGAAGTCGCCTTGAAGTAGTACAGGAACCTTTTCTGAAGTCGCCCTGAAGTTGGAGCGACTTCAGCAGTTTATATTTAGATGGCTCCGATTTCATTTCAATGGAATTTTGGATGTCAAACGACTTGAGGCAACTTGGGGCGGCACAAGTTGGGTCGCAAATCGTCTAAGTCTGAACCAGTACTTAATGTTCTTCAGAAAAGACAAATGTCTTTTGAAGGAGCCTGGTGTGGCTGTTAATTTTATTCCAAAGGGACACTATTCTGGGACATTGGCTTTGTGCCCAGGGGAATGAGGGGGACCAATGCCGGCAGAAAGGGTTTGTGGGTTGGATCAGATGACCCAAAATTGCATTGTTTCAAGCTTGGCTGCCACAGGGTGTCTCAGAGGGGCAATGTCTGGAGGTTTTTGTCTGACTAAAAAAGAGAGAGCTTATGAATCTGAGCCACATGTTGCTTCATGGTATCTGGTGAAGTTACCCCTTGACCTGCAGAAGACTGTGCACTGCATACAGAACTATTATTTTACCCACCTTAAGGTCTGTTCTGTTCAGCGGCGGCTGGTCAATAGGGGGCGCCTGGGTGTTGCATCCCCACAGGGAATGACTGGGAATGAGAAAAAAAAAGTCAGTCTGACCCCCTAAAGGTGGCGCCGGTATATTGATTTTATTTTTCTTTGGCTCCTTGCTGTCTGCTGACAGCAAGTAGTGAGCCTATTGGTCAGTCCTAAAAGTGCATGTATGTGCTCCAAAGAAGCGCACATACATACACCAAATGGCTGCCCTGAGCCAGTGACTGCCAGTGATTAGCTATGTCACAGTGCGGTGGGCGGAGGCGGGTCGAGAGCGGCTGACTTCCCCGACTCGAGGTACTGTACTGCTGTGCTGTGTACTGGCTACAATACCAATGTACTGGCTACCTGTGTACTGGCTGCAATACCTGTGTACTGGCTACCTGTGTACTGGCTACCTGTGTACTGGCTACAATACCTGTGTACTGGCTGCATACTATGTTACTGGCTGCAATATACCCCACCTGCGATGCTGAGCTGTATACTGTGTCCTGTGATGCTGAGCTGTATACTGTGCTGTATACTCCTGGCACAATATGTGGAATACAGGGTACGGAGTGGGTGGATTCTATAAGGGGTGGGGCTTATGCAAAGTAGGAGGGGTCAAAAAGGAAGGGCGGGGCCTGGCTTCCCCTCCCATCCTAAAAATTCACCAGCCACCACTGGTTCTGTTGCCTGAGAGAGATAAACAGGCCCCCTGCAGTGAATGGCACTTATGTATTTACTGCAAAACGTTTGAGCAGAGAAAACCATGGAAGCTACACATGGAGTATATAAAGTAAATATTCCACATGGTCAAATAGACTGGGGCTGTGGTAATGGCTCCCTGCCGTGTCATCTTCATTTTAGGAGGGTTGTTGTATGTAGAGGTAGAGGGCTTTGAGGTGCCTTGCCTTGACATGCCTTGGAGACTCACCGGCTTCCAAAGACTTCAGACGGCCCCATAGCACAGAGTTTGGAAAAGAGTGAGTTCCTCTGGAGATGGCCAGCCCTTTCCCTGCCAGCGGGTTGGATTCTGAGGCCTCATCATCTTCCCATGTGGAAGTGGAGTTACAGCAAGCCCCTTGGTCTCAGGGGATAGTCTGGAAGGGACCGCACTGGCAGAGAGGGGCATGGTGTAGACTGCACTGCCTGAGGAGGAGTTGGGAGATTATGTCACAAGGCCTAGAGTTAATGATGCTGCAGGACCAGCAAGTGGAGTACCGCATCTACCTGACAAACCCAGCAAGAGCCTAGAGGAGAGACTTGCTACTTGCTAGAGGCAATATTTACAAGCTGGGGATTGAGTACTGTGAGAAGGCACTATTTAAACCAATATGTGGTTATGGAGTTGGGGTGAGAATCCTCTGGCTGTATGAGCCGGAGGAACTGTTTAACCACATTGAGGGGGAGAAGAGTGGTCTGTATGAACAGGGAGTGTGGGAGCAATTAGGTATTCCCCAGTTAGAAGTGTAATAGACCTACTTGCGCATTTGCACTTGTGTGTAAGCATAGTAGGATGGGGATGTTGTTTTTTTTTTCCTTTTTATTATTTCTATTTATTTTATTTTATTTTTTACAATTTTTTCATTTCATTTTATTGCTATCACAAAGTGGTGAAAAAGTCCCCTTGTGATAGCTTTGAGCAGTGACAGGTACTCTTTATGGAGACATCAGGGGTTTATCAGCTGCAGCCATGATTCTGCTATAACCACTTGCTGCTCAGGATCAGTGATTGTGATGGGATTCTTTGAGGTGGTGCCCCTTCTTGGGTTGTTGGTGGCTGAGCCATGTTGTTCTGGGATGTTCCTGGAGGGCTGTGTAGGTGAGTTAGACAGGCAGTGTTTCTGGGATTAAACTGTAGGGATTTTGTTAGTGGTGCACCGAATAAAAATTTTGGTGCCGAAACCAAAATTGCACTAAGCTGAAAGCCGAAACCGAAAATGACAGTTTTTAAAAAATATTTATATTTTTACATACAATTGTCATATGCAGCCTACCTGTGCGTGGGCACTGAAAGGCGGCACTGATTGGCGCTGATAGGTGGCACTGACAGGCGTCACTGACAGGGGGCACTGATTGGAAGCACTGATAGGCAGCACTGATAGGTGGCACTGACAGGTGCCACTGGTTGGCACTGACGGGTGGCACTGGATGGTACTGGCAGGTGGCACTGGCATGTGGCACTGATTGGCACTGACATGCAGCACTGGATGGTACTGGCAGGTGGCATTGACAGGCGGCACTGGATGGTATTGGCAGGTGGCACTGGATGGTACTGGCAGGTGGCACTGATTGGCACTGACAGGTGGCCCTGGATGGTACTGGCAGGTGGCACTGATTGGCACTGACAGGTGGCACTTGATGGACTGGCAGGTGGCACTGATTGGCACTGACAGGTGGCCCTGGACGGTACTGGCAGGTGGCGCTGATTGGTACTGTCTGGCACTGACAGGCAGCAGTGGATGGTACTGGCAGGTGGCACTGGGTGGTACTAGCTGGCACTGGCAGAAGAGATGAATAGATTCACAAAGCACAGTGCACGAAACTGTGACCTTATTACACTGGAATGCAGAGAATGCAGAGAATGCAGAGAGCTGTCAGATATTTACTGAGATCGGACGTGGGCAGGACTGAACAGCTAACACCAGGGCCAGCCCACCTCCCGACATCAAGTTGAAAATCTGACACCTCTCTCAGCATTCTATGCATTCCAGTGTAATTAGGTCACAGTTTCATGCACAGAGCGGCTGGTACAAGCAGCCTGCTTTGTGAATCTTCTCATCTCCCACATCCATTGCGGGTATGTGATACACACATACCCTGCAATGTACGGTACCTGCCCCCTTTTCGGTATTGGCCCGTTCTTTTGTTTCGGCCGATACCGAAAACACAGATTTTGGCAGAAAATGCCGATAATTTTCGGCTGTCGAAATTTCGGTGCATCCCTAGATTTTGTGCCTTCCATTTTGGGGGAGATGTGGGAACTTTTCCCACTTGGTGGGATGGGTCTGGCTGCATTCTTTTACACTCTACGCATACATAAGCTATGTACTATCTATCCAAAGACTTCAATAGGTGTGCCTGTAAACTTGTTACACATGTTTTTGCATATTTTTTTAAGCTTTTTAAACTTCTCTAGAACTGCTCTTCTTGCCCAACCCAGGAAATAAATTCAAAAACATTTGCACAAAGCCTTCCCAATCCATTTTTCGTCAGCCTGTGGTCGCTATCATTTCTGATTGCTAGGATACTAGATCAGTGGCAGTGGAGCAGAATAAAAACAGTGTGAAATGTGGCATTGCCTTTTGTTGAAATAAACCTTTTCTAAGTGTGATATAGTGGTTGTCTTTACCGTACCTGGGCACTTTTGCAATCCTATGACGCTGAAATTCTGCAGTGGGGAATAGAGATAGAGAGTGGTTTGAAAATGAAAGTCATCCAGGAAGAAACAGTGCTGACTTGGCCCCCACAAATCACACAGTTAATACCATAACCATTCTTCAATACTGGGCACTTAAACCCATTTCCTTCCCGGACCAATTTTCAGCTTTCAGCGCTGTTGCAGTTTGAATGACAATTGTGCGGTCATGCGACACTGCACCCATATGAAATTTTTATCATTTTTTTCACACAAATAGAGCTTTCTTTTGGTGGTATTTAATCACCCCTGTTTTTTTTATTTTGCGCTATAAATTAAAAAAACTGAAAATTTTCAAAATCAATGCATTTTTCTTCATTTCTGTTATAAAATTTTGCAAATAAGTAATTTCTCTTCATAAATTTTGACCAAAAATGATACTGCTACATTTCTTTGGTAAAAATAAGCCAAATCGGGGTTTATTTGGTGTTGGCGGACAGACAGATGTGACGGGGACTGTGACAGATGTGACTTGAACATACAGATGTTTTGGGGCCTGTGACAGATGTGATGGGGACATACAGATGTTTTGGGGATTGTGACAGATGTTTTGCGTATGGTGACAGATGTGATGGGGGACATACAGATGTTTTGGGGGCTGTTTTATGGGGACACTTATGTGTATGAGGACAGGGGTATCAGTGTGCTTGGTGCACTGTGTGGGGGGTGATCTGTGAGAGCTTTCTGCATGAAATCATCATCATGCAGAGAGCTGTCACATAGCTGCATTCCCCCCCCCCCCGCACTGAGCTCTCACTGAGCTCGGCGGGGGGAGAACTGTCACAGAGACGTTCATCTCTGTTTACAATGTGATGGCTGTGATTGGACACAGCCGTCACATGATCGGGAGGGCCAATCAGAGCGCCCATATCCCGATCTCTGCTCAACTGGATTCTGTGATCATAATGATTACAGGATACAGTCACAGCGAGCCGCGTGGCCGCGCTGCGATTGCTCCCGCTCTGCAGGACGTATAAGCACGTCCTGTCAGAACGGGGAAGCTCCCACCCGGCCGTATATATACAGTGGCCGGGTGGGAGGTGGTTAAGAACGATTCTACTCCAGTAACCAGTCCTAAAAACAATTCCATCTCTGTAGCCAGCCCTGGAAGAAATTCCACTCCAGTAACAAGTCTTGAAAAGACTCTGAAAAGAGTCTTACTCCAGTCACAAGCCCAGTAAGGAACTTTACTCCTATAGAGAGTCCTGAGAAGCAAATCACTTCTTCGGTCTTTTCAGAAAGGGGAGTTGCCCCAACATACAGTCCAGAGAGAAATTCCACTCTCGAAGTGAAGACTCTACTTCTTTAGCTAATCATGAAAGAAGTGCTGTAACAAAGCCGGAACCCAGCTCTCCTGTTCAGCTAAGAGGAAACATCCACCTTCCCAGAAGACTTACTTATGATACGTTGGGGGAGAACAGATAGGTTCCCACCATTCAAAGGTCAGATTCTATACCTGATCCTGTTCCCATCTTGCATGTACCTGGTGGTCGAGTCTGACTTATGCAGGGGAAAACCTCTCTGACGGCCCTGGTTCAAGAACCCCTGGTAGTGTAGACAGGGAGCTCTGGAGCACAGGGGGGCACGAGAGTTGGACTTAGTCACTGGTGGTATGTGAAGGTCCACTGGGACTCGTGCAGGCAGAAGAATGGTGATGCAGGCGGGGTTGGTAACAGGCTGGCAGTGCAATACAGATGGGTCAGGCAGGCGGATAGTCGGGTACAAACAGGGTCGGCAACGTGCGGCAGCGGAGGTACAAAGGAGCAGGCAAAAGAGTAGTCGGTCAAGGCAGGCAGAGAGCAAACAAAGTCCAAGGAAAGCCAGGGTCACAGGTACAGAAAGTCTCTAGGAGTAAACGCTGGGATCACAGGGTACAGGAACACTGTAGAACGGACAGCACTGGTTGCAGGGTGCTGGCTGCTTAAATGGCCGTTTGGGGCCAATGCCGGCGCATACGCACGTGCACAGGCATTCCAATGGCCACAGATGTTTCCTTACATTGCCCTCCCAAGGGGCAGCCTCCGGATGCCCAAACAGGCCCTCTTGGCCGGATGTCTTCTCCAGAAAGCCCTAATTAACTCTCCGGCATGCAGGTTGCTTTCTGGCTCCCAAGAGCATTCTTCAGGCCCATAGCCCTTCCATTTCACCATAAACTGAACAATGCCCCCTCTTCTCCTGCAGTTGAGGATGGTTTCCACCTCAAACTCCTCCTTTCCATCCACTAAGACTGGTTCTGGTGGGGCTGTACTGCACCCAGGGAAGAGATCCTTGACCACTAGTTTAAGCAAGTTCACATGAAAAACTGGGTGGATGTGAAGCGAAGGGGGTAGATCCAGCTCGTATGCCACCCTGTTGATCTTCCTCTTTACTGGAAAGGGCCCGATGTATTTCGGCCCTAGATTTTTGGAGGGACAGGGTAGTCTCAGGTTTTTTGTTGACAGCCCGACCCGTTGACCAATTCTCCTCGTCTCCCTTTGTCAAAATTTCTCTTGTAGACTGCCTGAGTATGAGAGAGAGTCTCCTGTAGAAGTTTGTTGTTTCTTTCCAAGAACTGGGTGACTTCCTGTACGGCAGGTATTGTACTCTCCATTAACAGATTAGGTAGGATGGTAGTATGGTAGCCAAGATTCACCCAGAACGGGGATTGCTTGGTGGCAGAATGAACTGAATTATTGTAGGCGAACTCGGCTACCAGCAACAGGGAAACCCAGTCATCCTGGGAGTATGAGGAGTAGCAATGGAGGTACTGCTTGAGGGTCTTGTTGGTCCTCTCCGTTTGGCCGTTTGACCGCGGGTGATATGCTGAAGAGAAGGCCAGGTCAATTCCCAGAGAGAAACATAGGGATCTCCAGAAATGGGATGTAAACTACACCCCCCGGTCCGACACTATGCTGATGGGGATTCCGTGGAGACGGACTACCTCTTTTATGAAAGTCTCTGCCGTCTCGGCTGCCGAGGGATTGCCCTTCGTGGGTATGAAATGGGCCATTTTGGTGAGGCGATCCACCACCACAAGGATAGTACTAAAGCCTGCAGATGGAGGCAGCTTGACTATAAAGTCCATTGAGATTTGGGACCAAGGTCGTTCCGGAATGGTCAGTGGATTTAGTAGACCCCACACTTTGAACCTTTCAGTTTTGTTTTTGGCACAAACGGGACAAGCACCCACATAGTCTCTGCAGTCTTCGTTCAGGCAAGGCCACCAGAATGAGCGGAATAGCAGCTCTGCCATTTTAGCGGTCGCCAAAGTGTCCGGCCAATCTGAGATCATGGCAAAGTTTGAGTGCTGTTACGTGCAGTTCCTGCGGAATGAAGAGTCGAGTACCCGACCACCACAGCCCTTCTTTCAATGTCCAGAGTCTGGCGGCATGGTGAGGCCAGCTAAGGATTGCCTGATCCGGGTGAGAAGGTCTTCTTGGGTTAACAAGAAACTGTGAGCCGGCAGGATTGTGTCTGGAGGAGAAAGGTCTCCCGAATCGTGAAATATACTGGACAAGGCGTCTGGCTTCACATTCTTGGACCCGGGCTTGTATTTTATGTGCAGCTGGAAGCGTGAGAAGAACGGCGCCCACCTTGCCTCCTGGGTTTTGAGTCTCTTGGCAGTTTACAGATACTCCAAATTTTTATGATCGGTGAAGACCAAAACAGGTTGTGAAGCTCCCTCCAGGAGGTACCGCCATTCCTCCAGAGCCGATTTGATCGCCAGCAGTTCCCTGTCACCGACATCGTAGTTCTTAGGTGGCAAGAGTTTCTGGGAAAAGAAAGCGATGGGATGGAGCGAGGTCTTTGGACCTCATCTCTGAGAAAGGACTGCTCCTACTGCCGTCTCTGAAGCGTCCACTTCAAGGATATAGGGTAAGGCGGGATCAGGATGCTTGAGAACGGGAGCAGAGGTGAACAGCTCCTTGAGGCTTTAGAATGCCTTTTGGGCCTCAGGAGTCCAGCGGAAGTGAGAGTCCTATTTGATGAGCTGAGTTATAGGCACAATGACTGCCAGGAACCCCTTGATGAACTTCCTATAGAAGTTTGCGAACCCGACAAAACGCTGGACTCCCTTCTTGTTGACTGGTGCTGGCCAGTCTAAGATGGCCGAAACCTTCTGCGGGTCCATAGTTATCCCTGTCATGGAGATGTTGAATTCCAAGAAAGAGATGCTGGCGCACTCAAAGGCGCATTTTTCCGCCTTGGCGTATAAGCCTGCGGTGCTCTTCCAAGGAAGGGGAGAAGATCAGGATGTCGTCTAAGTAGATTACTACGAACTGGTCCAGATAGTCTCGAAAGACATTGTTCACCAGGTGCTGGAATGTAGTGGGGGCGTTACAGAGTCCAAAAGGCATAACAAGGTAATCGTAGTGGCCAAACCAAGTTCGGAAGGCCGTTCTCCACTCATCCCCTTCGCGTATGCATATGAAGTTATAAGCCCCATGGAGCTCCAGCTATGTGAACACAGTCGCCATTCCAAGCCTCTGGAAAAGCTCTGGGACCAAGGGCAGGGGGTACCGGTTCTTGACGGTGATTCTATTGAGATCCCGGTAATCAATACAGGGCCTTTTTCTCGACTAAGAAGATCCCAGCTCCTGCTGGCAAGGTGGAGGGTCTGATGAACCCTTTCTCCAGGTTCTCGTTGAGGTAAACCTTGAGGGCTACCAACTCTACCTCGGACAGAGGGAAAATTCGGCTGAATGGGACCTCAGCCCCTGGTAGGAGGTCGATCAGACAATCATAGGGTCTGTGCGGTGGGAGGACGTCAGCCCTCTTCTTGCTAAAAATGTCCAGGAAGTAATGATATGGTACGGGGACTGCCAGGAGGGAGTCTTAGTCATTATCAGTGTCCATACAGAGCACAGACAGGGAAACTTTCTGGGATTGTGGCAGGCAATGATGGAGACAGTAGGGAGAACTGAAGCGTACTTCACCCGTTGCCCAGTTGATGTGGGGGTTGTGTGTCCAGAGCCATGGGATGCCTAGGATGACCAGAAACAGAGGGGACGTGATGGCGTCCAACAACAAAATTCCAGATGACCCCGCACCGTCTCAGTAGGTACAGGGATGGTCTCCTGAGTGACGGTGCTGGATCTTATGGTCGACCCATCGGCAAGCCGGACGATCATGGGATGGTCTTTGAGTCGCAGTGGAATCTGGTGGTGAGCTGCGAAGGTGATGTCAAAAAAAGCAGCTGCACACTCCTGAGTCAAGAATAGCCTGCACTGGGATATTCCCGCCGGGAAGCTGTAGGGAGATAGAACAGAGAAGATGAGCTTTGTCACTTGGCAGGTACATCAGTCTCTCTTGGGTAGCAGTAGCACACTTACCGGCCTTGGCAGGACAATTCCCCACCAGGTGCCTGGGGCATACGTCTCTGACATTCTTCGGGAGTTAGTGAAGGGTGAAGAAGCCCAATTTGCATGGGCTCTGGGTGGTCTTGTGGAGCTGAGGAGGTAGCCGGACTAGGACCAGGATAGCTACGTACTCTGCGCATCAATCAACCAGGTGAGGCATGCGGACCCTGTGATTTCTCAGCCCTGCGTTCCCGGAGGCGACGATCGATCCGAATGGCCAGATTGATCAGGGTGTCTAGGGTATGCGACACCCCGGCGCGGGCCAGCTCATCCTTGAGTGGCTCTGAAAGACCCAACCTGAATTGGTAGCAAAGGGCCGCATCGTTCCAGGCTGTGTCAGCGCTCCAGCGCCGGAACTCAGAAACATACTCCTCCACCGTGCGGCGGCCTTGTTGCAGGGCATGAAGAGCAGCTTCTGCAGTGGCCGCCAGATGGGGGTCTTCATATAGCCTGGCCATTGCTTGGAAGAACCGATCCAGACTGGTGGTTTCTGGGGCCTTCTGCTCCAGAAAGCGGTGAGCCCAAGCTTGTGGCTCCTCCAGGAGAAGGGAGATTACAAGTCACACCTTAGTTGACTCCAGGGAGTAGGTTCGTGGCTGGAGGGCGAAGTATAATTTGCAGGAGTTGCGGAATGCCCGGAATTTTCTGCGGTCCCCCGAAAACCGCTCCGGCATGGGCACCTTGGCCTGGACTGGCTGGAGCTGACATGGAGAGCTCCTGGACTCTTCCTTCCAGGCGGGTGTATTCTCCTGCAAGTTCTTCACAGCTTGGGTGAAACCGGCAAGGTGCACACACAAGTCATCTATTGGAGAGGTCCACTGTGCAGAGTCGGACATAGTTGTCCGTTACTGTCACGTACCTGGTGGTCGAGTCTGACTTATGCAGGGGACAACCTCTTTTACGGCCCTGGTTCGAGAACCCCTGGTAGTGTAGACAGGGAGCTCTGAAGCACAGGGGGGGCATGAGGGCTGGACTTGGTCACTGGTGGTAGGTGAAGGCCCACTGGGACTCATGCAGGCAGAAGAATGGTGATGCAGGTCGGGTCAGTAACAGGCTGGCGGTGCGGTACAGATGGGTCAGGCAGGCGGATAGTCAGGTACAAGCAGGGCCGGCAACCTGCGGGCAGCAGTGGTACAAAGGAGCAGGCAAAAGAGTAGTCATAGGCAGGCCATGGTCAAGGCAGGCAGAGAGCAAACAAAGTCCAAGGAAAGCCGGAGTTACAGGTACAGAAAATCTCTAGGAGGAAACACTGGAATCACAGGGTACAGGAATGCTGTAGAACGGACAGCACTGGTTGCAGGGTGCTGTCTGCTTAAATGGACGTTTTGGCGCCAATGCCGGCGCACACGCACACAGGCGCGCGCACACTCTAACAGGCGCGCGCACATGCACACAAGCGTGCGCACACGCGCATGGGCGAGTGCACACGCTACGTGCACCCGCACACAGGTATTCCAATGGCCACAGATGTTTCCTTACACCATCAATTGGGCAAAAGGAGACCTCAACGTGGCCTCTGACACTGCTGGGTGGGACAGGGCTATTGCCATAGCCTGTCAGAATGCCACCACTGAGGTGGTTTAAGCAAAATCCAGATGTTTGCCAGTATTTGTTGAGTTTAAATGTTAAAATGAAATGAAATTGACTAACCAGATTTTCTTCCTTAAGTAGTAGTTAAAAATCCCTGAGTATTTGGGGACCAAAGACTTTAAGTGGGGGGAGAGTGTAGCCAGTAGCTGGGTATGCACACTCTCAGCAACAGAGATGTTTCTGCCTTCAGGTTTAATGCAGCTGTTTCCCCTAGTGCCAGTTAGCTGACCTGTGACTCTAACAGTGATGAGAGAGAGAGAGATGCACTCTGGGACCTGCATGCTTTGGCCAATCACAGAGCGCTCTCCTGTGAGAGATATGATTGGCTAAAGGCAGGGTGCCTTTAGCCAATCACTGCTCAGCAGCCTCAATCCACGCCCCACACTATATAAAGCCGCTTGTACAGCGGCTCTATGTAGTGTGAATAAAGGTGGATAGAGAAACAGTGAGCTTAGGTAGCGGCGTGCAGGCAGTTTAGTGCAGCTAGCTAGCTGATTACTGTGGATTGTGAAAAACAGATAGATAGATAGATAGATAGATAGATAGATAGATAGATAGATAGAGCGGTCTTTTTACAGTCAGTTAGTACAGGCAGTTTAGTGTACAGTGAAATATATACTAGACAGATAGATTGGGTGATCTATATACAGTCAGTTAGTGTAGAGTGATATATATATACTAGATATAATGAAAGATAGGGCGATCTGTATACAGTCAGTTAGTGCAGGCAGTGCAAGAATATATATATACCTTCCTAGTGTGTATATATATATAATGCAATGCCTTTAGTGTAGACTATATACAGCTAATTCAGTGTATAGTATATAGCATCCGTTCAGGCAGTGAAAGAATATATATACAGTCTAGTAAATATATATATATATATATATATATATATAGGGTGGGCCATTTATATGGATACACCTTAAGAAAATGGGAATGGTTGGTGATATTAACTTCCTGTTTGTGGCACATTAGTATATGTGAGGGGGGAAACTTTTCAAGATGGGTGGTGACCATGGCGGCCATTTTGAAGTCAGCCATTTTGAATCCAACTTTTGTTTTTTCAATAGGAAGGGTCATGTGACACATCAAACTTATTGGGAATTTCACAAGAAAAACAATGGTGTGCTTGGTTTTAATGTAACTTTATTCTTTCATGAGTTATTTACAAGTTTCTGACCACTTATAAAATGTGTTCAATGTGCTGCCCATTGTGTTGGATTGTCAATGCAACCCTCTTCTCCCACTCTTCACACACTGATAGCAACACCGCAGGAGAAATGCTAGCACAGGCTTCCAGTATCCATAGTTTCTGGTGCTGCACATCTCGTATCTTCACGGCATAGACAATTGCCTTTAGATGACCCTGAAGATAAAAGTCTAAGGGGGTCAGATCGGGAGACCTTGGGGGCCATTCAACTGGCCCACGATGACCAATCCACTTTCCAGGAAGCTGTTCATCTAGGAATGCTCGGACCTGACACCCATAATGTGGTGGTGCACCATCTTGCTGGAACTATGATGTTGGTGATAGGGAATTGCTGGCCATCAAGTCGGCTTTGGAAGAATGGCGGTACCTCCTGGAAGGAGCAGCTCACCTGGTATTGGTTTTTACTGACCATAAAAAACATAAAAAAAACATATGCTGTGAAGATACGAGATGTGCAGCACCTGAAACTACGGATACTGGAAGCCTGTGCTAGCATTTCTCCTGCAGTGTTGCTATCAGTGTGTGAAGAATGGGAGAAGAGGGTTGCATTGACAATCCAACACAATGGCCAGCACATTGAACACATTTTATAAGTGGTCAGAAACTTGTAAATAACTCATGAAAGAATAAAGTTACGTTAAAACCAATCACATCACTGTTTCAAGCACATCATTGTTTTTCTTGTGAAATTCCCAATAAGTTTGATGTGTCACATGACCCTCTTCCTATTGTAAAAACAAAAGTTGGATTCAAAGTGGCCGACTTCAAAATGGCCGCCACGGTCACCACCCATCTTTAAAAGATTCCCCCCTCACATATACTAATGTGCCACAAACAGGAATTTAATATCACCAACCATTCCCATTTTATTAAGGTGTATCCATATAAATGGCCCACCCTGTATATATATATATATATATATATATATATATATATATATATACACAGCATATTGAGTGTACACTATATATCAGTCTTAAAATATATACTGTCTAGTATAACAAGAGTAACTGCAAGGGGTTACAGTGTTCTGGCACCGCCAACACCCAAGGCCAAATTTTTTGCCACCTGTTTGAATGGGGCATGTCATCACAATTTTAAAACAAATTTACGACAGCAGGGCCCATTCCTGCTCCCAACAAGAGTACTGCAAGAGGTTACAGTGTTCTGGCACCGCCAACAACCAATGCTCAATTTATCAGCACCTGTTTGAATGGGGCATGTCATCACAATTTTTAAAATAATTTACAACAGCAGGGCCCACACCAAAATGTAAAAAAAAAAATTGCGTGGGGGTCCCCCCAAAATTCAAACCAGGCCCTTCGGGTCTGGTAAGGATTTTAAGGGGAACCCCATGCCAAAATTGAAAAAAAAATGACGTGGGGGTCTGGTATGGATTTTAAGGGGAACCCCGGGCCAAAATTAAAAAAAAAAAGATGTGGGGGTCCCCCCAAAATCCAAACCAGGCCCTTCAGGTCTGGTATGGATTTTAAGGGGAACTTCCTGGGGAACCCAGCGCCAAAATTAAAAAAGAATGACGTGGGGGTCCCCCCCAAAGTCCATACCAGGCCCTTCAGGTCTAGTATGGATTTTAAGGGGAACCCCGCGCCAAATTAAAAAAAATGACATAGGAGTCCCCCCAAAATGCAAACCAGACTCTTATCCAAGCACACAGCCCTGGCATGGCAGGAGGGGGTGGGGACGAGCGAGCGCCCCCCCCCCCTGAACCATACCAGGCCACATGCCCTCAACATGGGGAGGGTGCTTTGAGATCCCCCCAAAGCACCTTGTCCCCATGTTGATGGGGAGAAGGGCCTAATCCCTACTGCCCTTGCCGGTGGTTGTGGGGGTCTGCGGGCGGGGGGTTTATCGGAATCTGGAAGCCCTCTTTAATAAGGGGTCCCCCAGATCCCGACCTCTCCCTATGTGAATAGGTATGGGGTACATTGTACCCCTGCCCATTCACCAAAAAAGGAGTAAAGTGGTACAAAACACAAGAGGCAGTTTTTAACAGGTCCTTTATTGTGTAAAATAGCTATTCTTCTTTCTTCCTCCATCTTCACCTGTCTGGTCCTCCTTCTGGTCTTCTGCTTCTTCTTTCGGTCTTCTTCCTTCCTCTCTTTGTCTTCAATCTTGATCTTCTTCTTCCTTCTTCTTTCACCACCCCCGCTGCCGCAGCTGCGCAGTCCAGAGGCGTCTCCCAGAATGGGCGGTCTGCAGCCTGACAGTTATTTTATAGGTAAGGGCTGGGCGACCCAGTGATGTAACCGAGTGACCCCGCCCCCTTCTGACATCATTCGTTATCAGAGGGGGCAGGTCACCCATTTACATCACCGGGTGGCCCTGCCCCTTCTTATATAAGTAATGTCAAACTGAAGAGCGCCCATTCTGGGAGACGCTTCTGGACGGCACGGCTGTGGCAGCAGGAGCGGGGGTGGTGAAAGAAGAAGGAAGAAGAAGGTGAAGATTGAAGATGAAGAGAGGAAGGAAGAAGAACAAAAGAAGAAGCAGAAGACCAGAAAAAGGACCGGGGCAGGAGAAGATGGAGGAAGAAAGAAGAAGAGCTATTTTACACAATAAAGGACTTATCAAAAACTGCCTCTTGTTTTTTGTACCACTTTACTCCTTTTTTGGGGAATGGGTAGTGGTACAATGTACCCCATATCTATCAACATAGGGGGGGTCGGGATCTGGGGGCCCCCTTATTAAAGGGGGCTTCCAGATTCCGATAATCCCCCCCTCCCGCAGACCCCCGCAACCACCGGTAAGGGTTGTGGGGATGAGGCCCTTTTACCCATCAACATGGGGACAAGGTACTTTGGGGGGACCTTAAAGCACCCTCCCCATGTTGAGGGCATGTGGCCTGGTATGGTTTGGAGGGAAGGGGCGCTCGCTCCTCCCCACCCCCTCCTGCCATGCCAGGGCTGTGTGCTCGGATAAGTGTCTGATTTGGATTTTGGGGGGCCCTATGCCATTTTTTATTAAAATTTGGCATGGGGTTCCCCTTAAAATCCATACCAGACCTGAATGGCCTGGTACGGACTTTGGAGGGGACCCCTATGCATTTTGTTTATTTTGGGCGGGGCTCCCCTTAAAATACATACCAGACCTGAAGGGCCTGGTATGGACTGGGGGGGGGGGGGGCAACGCAATGCTTTTTCAGTGATTTTATCTATATTGCTGGGAACCGGCAATAGATTACAGCCGCGGGTGGTTTTAAATGACAATTTTTCCTGTACAAATGTCATTTTGCTCTGTTCTAAACATCACAGAGATGCGCCCTTTTACAGGCAGACTAAGGGGACCCCCAGGCACGATATTTAAAGAAATAGTTCATTTTTATTGTTTCACTTTAAGCATGATTAAAATCACTGCTCAAAACAAACATGTCCCCTAGGGCAGGACCCGGGTCCCCATACACCTTTTAGGGCAATAAATAAGCCTTTAAAATTAGCACTTTTAATTTTTCATGTTCGAGTCCCATTGATTTTAACAGCGTTCGCGTGTTCACACAATTTTTTAGCCTGTTCACAAGTTCTGGTGCATACCGAACCGGGGGGGGGTGTTCAGCCCATCCCAATTTACTAGTAGTCAAGGCCTAGTTATTAACTTTGAGAATAGAAGCAGAGTACAAGCATTCATACACTATATTGGATTGCTGCTATTTGTAGTCCTACAGCTTAAAGTCAGTGATCACTGTGAAGCTTTTCTTGTTCTGCTGCAGAAAGAGTGCTTTATACCATTACAGTACACTTCCTGGGAATTCACTTTGTTACATCAGCCTTTGTGTGGCATATACCAGTTAATCTACAAAAGCTAGCTAGCTCAGATCATCTGAACTGTCAAGCAAGGAACATTGAACTACAACTACTCTTCATTCTCCCCCCCCCCCCCTTCATTTCTACGTTTGCCAGAGTGTGTTATAAAGCTGCATTCATCAAAGAACTCTCTTCCTTAGAGCAGGCTGAATATAGCTGCATTTGTAATTCTAGTGTGGTATATGTTTATCTACTATTGCCAGTTTTATACTCATTTATTTATTTTATTTCAGTTACTTATATAGCACCGTCAATTTCCTCAGCGATTTACATATACATTGTACGTTCACATCAGTCCCTACCCTCAAGGAGCTTACAATCTAAGGTCCCTAACTCACATTCATTCATACACATACTAGGGGCAATTTTTTTAGACAGGATCCAATTAACCTACCAAGCCAGCATGCCTTTGGAGTGTGGGAGGAAACCGGAGTACCATGAGGAAACCCACACAGGCACAGGGAGGACATGCAAACTCCAGGCAGGTAGTGTCGTGGTAGGGATTCGAACCAGCAACCCTTTTGCTGCTAAGCGAAAGTGCTATACACTCCACCACTGTGCCACCCATGCTTGTTTATCTGCTATTGCCAGTTTTATTCTTGTATATCTGCTATTGCCGGTTTTATACTTGTTTATCTAGTGTTTGCTGGTGTCAGGTGAGTGAGCAGTAGAGAGTGGTCTGATACTTCAGGAGTCATTCCCCTGCTCTCCTGTACCCCACTCTCATGCACAGTATACTGACCTGTCTATATACCTACTGGTTGAATCCATAGAGTCATACTTAATATAGCTTCTCATTCATTAGTGTTTAACCTCAATTCAGTTGTGAGATGTATTTGATGTACCTCGTTGAGTTCAAGTTCTTTCTAAACAATATACTTTGAGTAAACATTATTCATTTTCTCAAGCCTGTGTATTTCATTACTTTGTATTACTTAAAGGGGAATTAATACTATGAATGAACCCAGTGTGTCAAAGGTGGCGAAGGACTCCCAGAGTCAGGGAAATCAGGGGGGATTGACTTATCTTGCGACACTGAAGAGTGCAGTGCTACAGACAATTGTCACTTTTTATGGGCAACAAATAGGCAATAGTGACAATATGCAGGCAACACATGCTCAGATGGCACTGTTGCAAAAGGTTGTAGTAATACATGGGCAATTGGGGAAATATGCAGGCAACATGGTAAACATGGCATTAATGACAATGTGTAGGTTATAGACCTGGACAATAAACTGGCACAACCAATAGCCTATTTGTCCCTCTGGTCACATATGTTTCAGCACACAGAGCAGCTCTTCTTTTGTTTACAGTGGCGATCATAAATGACGCAAAGGGAATCAAATACCACCAAAGGAAAGCTCTATTTGTGGGAAAAAAGGACGCTAATTTTGTTTGGGTACAACGTCGCACTACCGGCAATTGTCAGTTAAAGCGACGCAGTGCCGAATCGCAAAAAGTGCTCTGGTCCTAAAGTGTGAAATCCTTCCGGGGCTGAAGAGGTTAACACACATTAAAGCACCTACCATTTCATCTTCCTTTTTGGACTCTTCTGTGATGTATTTTTGAAGTTTTAATGAAGCTTGGCAAATGCCCTGTGTGTGTTGATTTCCTATTTGTTTTAATGGGGCTCAGTAGAACCCCAGCTCATTAGTACCCCCATTCAGCAGATCCTCAGCTTAATATTACCCCTGTTTACCAGATCCTCAGCTCATTAGTATTCCCTTTCACCAGATCCCAGCTTATTAGTACCCTTCTTCAGCAGATCCCCTGCTCAGTAGTATCCCCAGCTTTGCTGATGCCTCATTCAATAGTACCCCCAGCTCTGCTGATCCCCCACTCAGTAGTGACCCTCAGCTCTGCTGATCCCCCACTCAGTACTATCCCCCAGGTCTACTTAACCCCCGTTCAGGAGTAACCCCCAGTTCTGCTGATCCTCTGATTTTCTGATCTCCCCTCTCTCCAGTCCCTGGTCACCTTCTGCACACCACGTGTGACATAGTTACATAGTTAGCCTGCTCCAGTCCCCTAGCTCTGCTGATCCTCACTTCCCAGTCCTGTTTACTTTTTGCTATAGTGTTCCCATGTTGCACAACATGTCGACTGCTAGTTGCTCCACTCCAGTCTGGACCCTACTCACCTTCCTGCTGCTGCACTCTGCACACCAGAAGTAACGACTGCATTAGACACTCTCGGAATATATACACATGAACCGGTAGTGACTGCTGCTGACGTGTTTCCAGTTCATTTGTTAGTCTCCCAGTACATCCTGGGATATCTCATACCTGCAATACATCAGAGACAAAGCAAAGCTAACTTAATAACAGCCTCTCAAAAGCTGCAGGAGTGATTAGCGAGCATTTCATAGAAGCACCAAGAAAATTATATGAGGTATCATTTTTGAAGCAAAGCTAACCAAACAAGGCAAACGCAATGTAGGAACAGGACTGTAAGGTTACCATTTTATTTAATGACAGGTGCCTTGATTGGTATTCAGAGTGTTTTAAAAAAAAGTGTGTCAAATGCCACATTTTGAACCAACTCCTATGCTGAGTTCGCTACTCTAGTCTGCTAATTGGCCGGCCAAATGGATGGGATCCCACCTATTGTCCTTACTGAGCTCCTTCTAAAGATTTTTTTTTTCCAGTTGTTATGTTGACCTTCTGGCTTAATGTGTCACTGGTAGAGTTGAGCGAACACCTGGACGTTCGGGTTCGGAGGCTCCGTACGAACTTTGGGAAAAAGTCCGGGTTCGGCACCGAACGTTGCCCGAACGTTATCCCGGACACCGAACCCCATTGAAGTCAATGGGGACCCAAACTTTTAGGCACAAAAATGGCTGTAACAATGTCCTGACAAGTGCTATAGGGCTGCAAAAGGAAGTAAAATGGGGGTAAGAGTAGGGCAAGTGCCCTACAAAAAAATGGGGATAGGGAAAATAAATTAAAATCAAATAAAAAAATGGGAAGGGGGGTGGATGTGGAGTAGGAGCCTAGAGGTTGACTAGGCCATGGCAGTGTAGGTGGAAGTGGCGGTGGTTGAGGAGGAGAAGGAGGTAGCCAACATGGTATTTTTTTTTTTTGTTTGTTTATAATTGGGGTAGCCCCCAAAATATTGAGGCCTATTCAAAAAAACAAGTATAAATAATGGCTGTGTGAGTCCGGTCTAAATGTTTATTCTGCACAAGGTACAGACAAGTCTTGTGGGATCCATGCCTGATTCATTTTAATAAAGGTTAGCTTGTCCACGTTGGCTGTGGACAAACGGCTGCGCTTGTCTGTGATAACACCCCCAGCCGTGCTAAACACACGTTCTGACAATACACTGGCTGCAGGGCAGGCCAGCATCTCCAAGGCATAAACAGCAAGCTCAGGCCATGTGGCCAATTTGGAGACCCAGTAGTTGAATGGGGCAAACCCATCAGTCAGTACGTGTAGGCGTGTGCACACATACTCTTGCACCATGTTGCTGATATGCTGCCTCCTGCTAAGACGTTGTCTATCGGCTGGTGGTGCTGTTTGTTATGGCGGGCTGCTGACAAAGCTTTGCCACATTTCAGCCATGCTAACCCTGCCTTCTGAGGTTGCGGATGTGCATGACTGACTACCCAAACGGGGTAAGTTGATGACCCAGAGGTTTAACCGGTGTACCGGACTCGAACGACAAATACGGAACCTCTACGACCGGACGGGACGTCGGTCACATAACAGTCTTGCACACAAATCGTGCCGACCCCCACAATAGTGTCTGTTCGCGTCGGCAAACAGGTGTCGGTTGCACCTGTTCGATTGGAAATAATTTTACTTAGTCCGTACCTAGGGTGTTCTGAACAGACATGGAACACGTCTTATTTGTAAATCTGGCCTGAGTGTGTCGGTAATAAATATGAACAAAAAAACTTATCCGGAGTTATAAAACCC
>BLSH010276290.1:735994-755701 GCA_018402905.1 Glandirana rugosa | reverse complement strand
GTATAAGAGACAGCTTTAGAACTAGGAGATGATTTTTGAACAATAATGTGTCACTTACAGCAACAGCTAGAACCTGGCCTTATAGGAGTAGGCAATGTTTTTTGAACAATAATCTGTCCCTCTAAGCAACAGCTGGAAACTCTTCCTTTAGGACTAGGAGATGATTTTTAAACAATAATGTGTCACTTCCAGCAACAGCTGGCCCTATAGGAGTAGGCAATGGTTTTTGAACAAGAATCTGTCCCTCTAAGCAAGAGCTGGAAACTCTCCCTTTAGAACTAGGAGATGATTTTTGAACAATAATCTGTCACTTACAACAACAGCTGGCCCTATAGGATTAGGCAATGATTTTTGAACAGTAATCTGTCCCTCTAAGCAGAAGCCTCTACCTAGTGCAGTCAGATCGCTCAAAGCAGCAGTATGTGAAATCTCAAATTACTCCCACAATCTGATCGTTGAGTACGATCGCACAATCTGATCGTTGTGTACGATCGTAATGATCGTTGTGTTAGGCAGGGTTTGATCTGCAATGTGTCACTCAAAGCAGCAGTATGTGAAATCTCAAATTATTCCAACAATCTGATCGTTGTTCTACGATCGTAACGATCGTTGTGTTAGGCAGAGTTTGATCTGCAATCTGCAACTCAAAGCAGCAGTATGTGAAATCTCAAATTATTCCAACAATCTGATCGTTGTGCACGATCGGAGCGATCGTTGTTTTATGCAGGGTTTGATCTGCAATCTGCAACTCAAAGCAGCAGTATGTGAAATCTCAAATTTCTGCAATCTATCCCTCAGAGCAACAGCAGTAGTAATCTCAGGATGCAGGATCAGATGTTAAAATGTCTGCAATCTCTCCCTGACAAAAACGCAGACAGCTTCCTCTCCCTACACTAACCCAAGAGCATGTGACATGCCGCACTGTGACTCCAGCTTATAAAGAGGCTGGGTCACATGATGCACTGGCCAATCACAGCCATACCATTAGTAGGCATGGCTGTGATGGCTTCTAAGGGCAAACCAGTGAAACGCTTGTTGATTGTACGATCAACTACCAGAACCCGAACCCGAACGTTTTTTGAAATGTCCGTGTTCGGGTCCTTAAGCTAGATTCTGCGCGCAGTACACAAGTGCACTGCGTCTGTTAACAACATGAATATTAGACTGGGGGGCTGGACTGAGGAAGTGGCCCTTTTAAGGCAGGATATCCAAAAAATCTGTGAAAGGACAACGGTTGTGGAGGGCCGCATAAGTGACCTGGAGGATAAGCTGCCACCAATGATACATGAATCCCAATCCACTGCTCATGATAACAGGGCCAAGCCTGACAATATTGAAAACAGACTGAGACGTAACAATGTATGTATAGTGGGGCTACCGGAAAAGTGGAGGGCAGATACCCCACTGAGTTTGTGGAGCAATGGCTCCTGGACACTTTTGCCAAAGAAGCATTCACCCCTTTATTTGCAGTCAAAAGGTCCCCACCCGGCCAGCACCTCAACCTCCAACAGTAGGGGCACGGCCCTTTCCAGATTCCTCATGGAGATGGGGTGGGTTGATGTGTGACGTGCGAGACATCCTCATACGCCTCAATTCTCATGCTTTTCAAAATAACATTTTTCTCTTTCCTGCATAGATCTCTCCCTTTAGTGAGTAAAATAGAATATGCACAGAGAGGGGTTTCTGACCACTGTCCTATGGTTGCGAACTAATCTCAAAAGAGCCCATTGGAGGTTGATTTACTGCCGCAGGATGCCACTGTTAGGACCCAAATTGAAATTTTATGCGAGAATGCCAGATATGAGGGTGGCTTGACACGCTGGGATGCCTTTAAGTGTTTTCTTAGGGGGGGGTGTTCATCTCCACTATAAACAATATTAAATCTAAGACTAGGGAGCACGAGGAACAGTTGACTAGACATGTTAGGGAGAAATACATTGCTAATCCTACAGAAGGTCTGAAAGCTTCCTGGATTTCGGCCCAGGCGGATGTGAGTAAAGCTCTTAATATGAAAGTGGAGAAGCAACGATTCTTCTCTAGGGTGACTCTCTACGAAGAGGGAGAGCAGACGGGCTGCCTCCTGGCAAAAATTGTCCATGTCCATCCCTCTGTCCCTCCCATTGGGGCCCTGAGGTTGGCGTCTGGTAGGTTTACCAATACACCTGAAGGCATTATGGCCAAACTGGTATGAATCTATGTAGATCTGTATACTTCGAGAGGGACCTACCACCCGGCGGACCTTGACAATTACTTGTGGATGGTGTCATTGCTTCAGCTCACGGACTCCCAGAGGTAAGCCCTGGATGCACCCCTCACATTGGAGGAGCTGCAGGAGGCGGTGGGTCTGTTCCTGGCGTCTAAGACTCCAGGAGATGACGGGCTGCCCATAGAGGTGTATCAGAAATACTCAGATCTAGTGCTACCTAGGCTATTGGATGTGCTAAATGAAGCTAGACTTGCACAACGGCTACCTACTTCCATGTCACTGGCCAGTACTGTCTTGCTTCTTAAGCCAGGCAAACCGTCTACAGAGCCCAACTCCTACAGGCCCATTGCCATTCTCCAAGCGGACATAAAGATATTGGCGAAGGTGCTTGCCAGAAGGGTGAACACTCATTGCTGACTCCTGATGAGGGAGCCAGGGCCCTGCTGTCACTGGATGTCAATAAGGCATAAGACAGCGTGGAGTGGGGATATCTCTGGGCTGCCTTAGAGAAATTTGGATTTGGTGCCACCTTCATATCTTGGATACGTCTGATGTATCAACAGCTGCAAGCATCCATTAGAGAGGATGGCTTAGTCTCTGTTTCCATTTGGGGAGGGGGGCCAGGCAGGGTTGCCCTCTGTCCCCGCTGCTATTTGAGTTAGCTCTATTGCTTGGAAGTGAAGAAACGTGTAGATGCGTGTGTGTCAGGAGTCGGCCTTAGTGTTGTGAGTACAGAGGAGGCGGAGGACTGTTGTATCCCGCTGGAGTCCAGCTCTTCCTATTGTGACATACAGAATTATTTGACTCAATGGACAAGGGGAGTGAGACATCCACGGAGAGACCTGTATAACAACTGTGAAAGCGCGTCACCCCTTGAATGCGGACTTACAGCTGGGGAGTGCAATCACATAAAGGGGAGCACGCGTGAGGCATGGACATCGCTCGCCTGTGTGGATTTTGCAGCACTGTATTTGACCTTAGTTCAAGAGACTCTTTTTTTATCCATAATTTGTAATATTTTGCTCACGTTCACTGGCACCTTTGGACTTTTTACCTTTATTTATTATACACAGATGGTTACACTTTGTGATGAATTTGTGGAGATATGAACATTAAGTAACCATTTATATATGAACTATTGAAAAGTAACTTGCATCATATCTATTTGCACTTCGTATTGCTTATTTGTACTTTATATTGCTTATTTTCACTGGATTTGCTTATTTGCACAGTTTGTGTATTGGTGTGCTATTTAGTAATTTGACACATGTATTTCACATATTTTGGTTGATATTTATTGCATTTTTGCACATTTATTTTTGTTTGACATATTTTGCAATTTTGCACATTTATATATTTTCTTGCACTTAAACTGGCAGCGCCATGCCCATTCTTGTTATCCGTTTACAGCTCTGTAGTTGCAACCAGTTCCCTATATAGTGCTTGGGGAGATTTCTCTTCAGCGATTGTCATGGGATAAGGGAAATTTGTCCAGTGGAGCCAAAGACAGCAAGAACATTTTTTAAGCAGTGCTGGGAAGGGTTAGAAGTACTGAGGTTTAGTCACTATCGTTGTTTTTATGGTAACAATGTTTCTCAAAAACATTTTTATAGTTATAATTGCTGGACTACTGATATTTAAAAAAACAGAGCTGCAGTAAAGCCATTGATTTGCCAGCAAGTGTCTTTGACATGAGTAACCAAAGCTTTAACCAAAGCTTGGGGACAAATCCTGACTAAAGAAGATATCATGAAATTCATTACCTGGTCTTAGATAACGATTGCTCTGAATGATGGCATACTTTAAGATAGACCTTTTAGTAATATGGATTTAATGGGGACCTAAATTAATATTCAGTGCTGATATTAATAGGTTAAAACTCAACCAATTTTCAGCTGGATGTTGTGGGACAATTTTTTATGTACTTTTCTTTTCTGATGAAGAATTGTACCCAAAACTCAGACCATTGGTTATTAATGAGTTTTTACTAAATTACATAATTTATGAACAAGAAGATATATGTAAACAATGCTACAAAATTTTCATCCCTCAAAAACAATCGTTGGTTGTTTCTCACATATACTCTCTTACTCAATATTCCAATCTTTGTAATTTTACTTAATGTATTTGGTGAAATATTAAGTATAGGACCTGGAATGGTCAGTTAATATTAAGGGATGGACAGGAAATGGACATATATACTTAGTGGTAAATACGAAGAGTAGATGTACTCATTCTGAGAGACTAAGGAGGATGAGAGACTAAGGAGGATGAGAGACCAATATACTACTTTAGGTTGAGCTAAAGAAATAATTACCTCATATGTTTATTGTAGGTCGTTATGACAGGAGGTGAGATATATTATTGTCAGTCATTGACTGTGCCTTATTAATTGTAAAAAGAAGCAAATTTAGTTTTGCTATCATTTTAGTGTAGTCACAGAAGACTAACTTTATCTCACTCATCATCTTTGAAGACTCTTCTATTACCATGATCAAGTGCTGGACTATTAATCCAAGGGATAGCTGATGTTTTCTCTTATGGAATGGAGTGCTGACCATCCCAAAGGCCTAGTTCTCACAGGGTGTACTATACTGTATGCCTGTGCAAGGCCGTGTTTACCCACAGGTTTTTTGTGCATCCCCAAGCAGGCAGTCCCATTCATGTCAACTGGGACACAGTGGCTGCATGGACACCCAATGGATAGTCCCAATTGACATCAATGGGACTGTCTACACAGGGATGCACAGAACACCTGTGCATCCCAGTGTGGGTAAACATGGCCAACATTGTGCAGGCATGGTCCATGTTGTCACCATCAGGAAGCCAGTTTACACCAAAGCCACGCAGCCAATGCTGGAGCAAGTGCATGTAGACAGGAAATGACTGAAATAGACTGCTAGGGATGAGCAGTACTATGATGCTAGGGATGAGCAGTACTATGATTCACAAAGTATAAAAAAGGTGAAAACAAGAATTTTTATAGAAAACATTGCAATCGTTTATGATATAAAGTGCTTTAGCAAACTAAATGTCATACAGTTAGGGTTTATATCTACTTTAAATTTCAAATCATGTTCAATCACAGATATTGTCATTCCATCACCACCTGGTATAGTTGGAGTAAAAAAATCAAGAAACAAGTGAGTGTTACAAATAGTATAGAAAAGTCTATCTACTTAAGCAAAAAGGTATTCTTCCTGAATATCGGTCTCCTTTTCAGCTGTTTTGAACTGGAAGTGCACTGGGAAGTATATTCCTGGATTTCTGAATCCTTCTGTTTTGCATAGTATCTAAGCTTTTAAGTTTTATTCACAAGCTGGATGCTTATACCTATATCTAGTGTTAACATCCCTATTAGAACTCCTGGCTCTGCATGCTTCCTGGTCCATTACAAAACCCAATAACCAAACGATAGTATTATACTTCCCAAATGATTTCTTATAATTTAGCATAAAGATATAATTGGCAAATCCAGCTGAAAGAGAGTGATTCCTTATGGTCTCGTGGCACAAATACAATTCATTGCCAGGAGAACCTATTGCTGGAATTCCCTAGAAATGTATATGAAACTGGCAAATGATTCAACATAAATTTCTCGTGCAAACCTGAAATATCTGTTTTTGTGGAGGAGTATTCAACGTTGCAAAGTAGCATGCAATCAAACAAACAAATCACAGTAAGCCATAAAAAAGTCTCCAACAGAGTTTATTTCTTTTTCTAGACCTGTGGCATTCTGATATTTTCTAGAAAATTGATTATAGCTTCTAAGTATCTTTTTTTTTTTTTTACGTCCTTTAAAATAAAAACCTAGAAATTAGATATTACTAGTGTGAGCTGGGTATCTAACATTACCAACCCTTCCTAAAATGCAGGGGGTATCAACCTTTTCAGTGCTGGATAGACACTGTACGGATTTTGGAGTTGAGAGGTGATTGGTTTTCCTCAGCAAGAATCCCTGCTTTGGAGTGAAATTGGAAGCTGACTAGATTCCAGAAGGTAGTCAGTGCCATCTATGGAAATAATGTTTCATATAGAACATGCTTACCCAGTATACTTGGTATCATCCATAGAAAACTCAACATTTATGCAGCAGCAGCATTCTTCCTCCAGACTGTGGTGCTGATGGACAGATGGAGTACATGGCATTATGCATTTGAGAACAGAACCAGCAACTGTTTTCACATTAAAAATATACCATCTGCAGATCTACAGTGTGTTAGGTCCAGTTAAAAGCATCATGCTACATAGTCCATCTTCCAACAATGCCTATATAGAATTATTAAAAAGTTAATCAGTAATATTCCATTTTTTATTTTCACCTAATATCTATCATGAAGCTCTTTAACATAAGTGGCTCTCTGACTTTACCACCAATGGTGTCTTTCATGTGTGCAAAAAACCCAGAAAAACCAGCATAAACATATAATGCCCAAGTGCCTAAACAGCATAATACACCCAACCCAGGTAGTCTTATCATTGCCAATCTCTTTCTTCTACACTAAAGGCTGCTGTCATCTTCATACATTTACTACTGGCGTGCACTGAAAATTCTAAATTTTAAAATAAATGATAATCTAGTGTTCAATCCAATTAACTAACTTATAACCTTATTAACCCATCACATACAGAATTTCCCACTTCAAGTCAAGATGGCCTGTACAGAATCCAACAGTGTCCTTGGGAAGACTACACCCCTCCTAAGGGGGCATCATAGTGTCCTACACTACCCTACGGGTGCAGTGGGGGATACATGGACTAGGTGTCAGGATGAGATTGGATCTGGTTTACAATAATTCCATCTGCTTGAGTTAAGCATTTACCTGCAAGATGTTTATATGGAGAAGCAATGTAATGAAGATAGTAGTAATTTATACAATAGATGATGCAATACTTCTGGGCATAAAAATTAAATTCTAGATCTGGAATTGAAATGTGTTTTTTAAAATGGAAAAATAGCTTTAAATGTGTGTATTTAAAATGTTTTACTAATTTGAATTCTGTGTTAAAGAGACCCTGTCACAGCCAAGTACTCAGAAAAGCAATGGCAGTCAGGGAATCAATAGTAAAATAGGATATTATTGTGGCAAACCTACAGCAAAATCAACAATTCAGGGACGGTTGAACAGAGAGACTTCTAAGGCTACTGGCTGTGCCATTCTTTCGGACTCCTACAACATCAGTGTGTTTTTTAACAGCATGATGAAAACTCTCCTATGATCTGCACTAAAATCCAAGCATATTTGGAGCTACTATGCAGCATTTTTAGTGCTGATCTCATAAGAGTTCTTCTAATGCTGCTGAAACACACTGATGATGCAGGGGTTAGGTGTTGGTGGTAGCACTAGGAGCAGCATGGAATTCTCTAGTTGGAAGTGTTGATTTTGCTGTAGATCAGTGAATCAGTCACATCGGCTAAGTTTCTGTAAATGCAGGGGGGATGTATACAAACGATTGGCTGCCTTTAGTTTGTTGTGTACCAGGTGGTGGTAGGTTCTCTTTAAATTCCAATTGATCAGTGTTATAAATGAAATTAAAATAATTGTAAAAATGTTTTTAACTGTTTTTAATCTGAGCATTCATTTAAATCAGATATCTTGGTTTATTCATTCAAATGCGAGTTAATATAGATTGATAAAACAGGGATTTATTTATTTATTTATTTTTTAAAATAAAGTTACAACCCCATCCTCTTTTAAGTTAAAATGTTTGTAGAGGCAGTTTCTATTGGTTTTGTATAGAATTTAGACCCACTGTTAATTTTTTATTGCCGTCTGTATCCCTGATTCAGTCTGTTTGATCGGTGACCATTGTGACAAATGGTGTGGGCCAATTATCCTATTGGGAAATCTGTTCTGGTGAAAACTGTCTATGATGGGAATTCTCCTCACTTGGCAGATATTCCCTCTATTTTCTGTTGCATCTTCTGTACAAAAAGTAAAAGGAAATCTCTCCAGCAGGGCACAGACAGCAAAAAATACCAGGATAAGGGTTTTATCCATTCTCTACTCTATTCAAAACTAAAAAGAACGTTTTGTCTATACATTCACCCAACACAAAATGGCTTCAGTGGAATAGAAATATGCAATTCAAATACACTGTATTTGCCTTACTAACTTTACTTTTTTACTGATTATTTTAAAAACCAGATACCAGTCTCATACACCATTTACCATGACCCTCATACAATAATGCTTGTCACCCAGTGGGGCAGTAACTCTGACATACTACATATTACACCACTCCAGAAACAAAAAGTTTAAAAAAATACAGAGTTTTGCTTTCTTTTATACTATATATATATATATATAAATATATATATGGCTATATTTATATATACATATTTATATATGTAAACACACACACGTACGTTCAAGACCAGTTAATGGCCCACTAACAACTGAATACCTTCCTGCCAGATGAATGTTGCAATTTCCTCTGACAAATACAAGGTTACATGCAGTCTCATCTCATTCATATGTGACTCTTTAAAATCTATACTATTTGTATCACCTTCATTCCTATTTATATATCTATATATACATACACAGTTTTCTCCTTTGGCGAAAGGGGACGGGGTTTAAAAAAATATGACTGACTGCCCATTTTTTAAAAACATGAAGCGGCAAGCCTCAGGACAAAGGTGTTTGTATCTGTAACAAAACACATGGCAGACAACCTTAAAAACCTATTTTAAAACAAAATAAATACAATTTGGAGATTTCTTTAGCAGACTGATTTAGAAATCTATCTAGACTGGACTATACCCCATCACTGCGCAGGATCACCCTGTGACAGAGAGAGGGATAATCGCGCCATGCGCGTACTCGCGTGTGCGTGTTTACACAAACATTTTTATATTTTCTTTTTCATTTTTGATAGAACTTTCACTCCAGCATTTTCAAAGAACCCTCAGGGGTTAACAAATATCCAAGGCTTTTAAGAAAAAAAGCTGACATAATTAAACCACATAGTGGCTATGGATAAAAGGTGAGATTGTTAGGTCTTCACTCCACCGCTCCCACCCTGAATTCCATCTGTCCTCTTTTCCCTTCAGCCGCTGTCTGAAGAAGTGTGAGGGGCAGTGGAAGGGGAGGTACGTCTCCGTGGGGGGCTCCATGAATTGTCCGAGCTGTTGGAAGGGGGAAAAGGCCTGTGGGACCGCAGGAGGAAGAGTTCTCCCTGCTCTCGGAGCAGAGCCTGAGCTATAAGCCCTGGAAGAGCATGGAGAGAACCATTCAGGGAGTCAATCTTGGTCTCCAAGGTCATGATCCTCTTCTCAAGATCATCATTTCGTTCTTGCAGGTCAGACATGAGGTCATACATCACATTCTGCGTCTGAGTAAAAGTCAAAAGATTATTATTGAAATAATTAACATTTGAAATTGTGCCACATTTTCTACTATAAACACTGTATTTCACAACATAAAGTTACATAAAAATAAAGTATCTAAAGACCAAACTTTTCTTTCTAGTTTTGGAAAGAGTGGGGACTGTTTAGAACCCTTGTCAATTTGTTGTTCCTGTGGTAACTGTAAAAGTTTGGACTTTCCATCACTCTCTGTCTAGGTGTATGTTGACCGTACTGGAACCAAAACAATCATGTAAAGACTCTTGGATCTGCACTTGGGTGCAACATATAGACAATGGACGGGTGACAACTGCCTGGGTACAAAAAGATGTTTAAACTGCAAGTCAGGAATAAGAAATCAACATACCCAAGGCAAAGTGCTAAAACCAAACTATAATTATTATTGTCATTACAAATCAAAGAATACTACTGTATAGATATAAACATGTCAGTATGCCAGCCATAGTACTTGATCACTGTCAAGGTGACTTTGGGTGTTCAGAGGCTTGATGCCACCCTACAAATGTATGTAAGATCAAGCCCTTCAAACGCTACAGTACAAGACCACCTGAGAATAGTGGCTGAACAAAATTAGCTCTTCTCTTTTTCCCGGTGCCTTACAGTGCTGTACAGGACTTCATTTGATTGACAAGATGTGCACTGTGTACTTCCATTCTGAGAACACCAGTCAAAAGCTAGAGGTGGGTTCACAGAGCAAATCCTATCAATCAAGAGGAGGAACATACAGCACCTCTATGACGGGGGTGAGGTGATCTGTACCAACACACCTATGCAGCATTAACCCTTGCTTAGCACATCAAACAGCAACAGAAAACTAAAACCTTGCCTAGCTTGCTATGAATCAATATTTATTTCACATGATTTGTACATCAATTGTATCCTCTTTTTAACAGTGCTGTCACTATTTGTGTTTCTGAATATGTACAAACATACACTATATAAATCACTTTATTTAAAACCTAAATGCAGTCAAAATAAAAACACAGAAGCCCGCACAATGACTATAACTTACAGTCTGTGGGATGTGTACCTTGTGCCGATGTCTCTTCTGTTAGGTGAAATCCCCCTCCATCCTATGCCCAGCTTTTATGTCCAGCTCTCTCATTCATAGATTGTTTCATGCATAGAAGCTGTAGAAAGGCTTCTATGAATGGAGGAGCTGTGTGGAAAGGGTGGGCATAGTCAGGCACTCTTGAGGAGAGCCTGTAACAGCTCCCACAGTTTTATTAACTCCCACCAAACTGGAAGATTGTGGAGGTGGGAGAGGAGGGCACAGAGGAGGAGCTGTAAGTTAGGTCCCTTGTGCAGATTTTTCAGTTTTTTTTTTTTTTTCGATTGCACTTAGGCTTTAAGCAAGAAATAGAAATAAGTGAGATCACAAATCAGCCCTCAAAATTTCCACTCTCCTGCATACATTTGGTCAGTGGAAATTAGTGGAGAGCGAGTGTGGAGCAGGGGCGGCCTGGGCTGACAGTTTCCTGGCTGATCACTTCTGACAGAAGCAGTGCGGACATCAGAGTGGCCCAGAGGGGGGCTCCCAACCCCCTGGGCCATTCTGATGTCCTGTAAGAAAGGCTGCACCACTTCTGCCAGAAGAGATCAGCCAGGAAACTGTCAGGAGGATCTGGTGGGCGGATCACATAGAGCGGGGATCTGCCGCTGAGACACAGCTTGTATATAAATAGCTAGCTGCTTTCCTCACAGATCCTACCGATTCCTCCCTGCTACATTGATGGGCACTGATAGGCTGCACTGATGGGCAATGATAGGCTGCACTTATAAGCAATGATAGGCTGCAATAATGGGCACTGATAGGCTGCACTGATAGCCACTGATGAGGCGGCACTTATGGCCACTGTTGAGGCAGAACTGATAAGCTGCCCTGATGGGGCTGCACTGATGGCCACTGATGAGGCAGCAATGATGGGTACTGATAAACTGCACTGTTGGGCACTGATGAGACTGCACTGATAATGCAGCATTGATATGCTGCACGGATGGGCACTGATGCGGCTGCACTGATGGCCACTGATGAAGCTGCACTGATGGCCACTGATAAGGTGGCACTGATAAGCTGCACTGCTATCCTGCACTGATGGACACTAATAGGCTGCACTGATGGGCACTCATGAGGTTGTATTGATGGCCACTGATGAGACGGCACTGATGGCCACTGATGAGGTGGCACCGATGGCCACTGATGAGGCAGCACTGATGGGTACTGATAAGCTGCACTGATGGGGACGGATGAGGCTGCACTGATTAGGTAGCACTGATATGCTGCACTGATGGGGCTGCAATGATGGGCACTCATGAGGCTGTATTGATGGCCACTGATGAGACGGCACTGATGGCCACTGATGAGATGGCACTGATGGCCACTGATGAGGCGGCACTGATGGGTACTGATAAGCTGCACTGATGGGGACTGATGAGGCTGCACTGATAAGGCATCACTGATATGATGCACTAATGAGGCAGCGCTGATGGCCACTGATAAGGTGGCACTGATAAGCTGCACTGCTATGCTGCACTGATGGACACTAATAGGCTGCACTGATGGACACTGATGAGGCTGCACTGATGAGCACTGATGAGACGGCATTGATGGCCACTGATGAGGCGGCACCGATGGCCACTGATGAGGCGGCACTGATGGGTACCGATAAGCTGCACTGATGGGGACGGATGAGGCTGCACTGATTAGGTAGCACTGATATGCTGCACTGATGGGGCTGCACTGAGGGGCACTCATGAGGCTGTATTGATGGCCACTGATGAGACGGCACTGATGGCCACTGATGAGGTGGCACCGATGGCCACTGATGAGGCGGCACTGATGGGTACTGATAAGCTGCACTGATGGGGACTGATGAGGCTGCACTGATAAGGCATCACTGATATGATGCACTGATGGGCACTCATGAGGCTGTACTGATGGGCACTGATGAGGCTGCACTGATGGGCTCTAATGAGGCTGCACTGATGGGCACTGATAGGCTGCACTGATGGCCACTGATGAGGCGGCACTGATGGCTACTAATGAGGCGGAACTGATAAGCTACACTGATGGGAATTGATATGCTGCACTGATGGGCACTAATAGGCTGCACTGGTGGCCACTGATGAGGCCACACTGATGGCCACTGATGAGGCAGCAATGATAGGCACTGATAAACTGTACTGATGGGCACTAATGAGGCTACACTGATGGCCACTGTTGAGGCTGCACTGATTGCCACTGATAAGGCGGCACTGATAAGCTACACTGATGGGCACTGATATGCTTCACCGATGGCCACTGATGAGGCGGCACTGAGGGCCACTGATGAGGTGGCACTGAGGGCCACCGATGAGGCAGCACTGATGGACACTGATAAGCTGCACTGATGAGGCTGCATGGATAAGGCAGCATTGATATGCTGCACTGATGGGCACTGATGGGGCTGCACTGATGGGCACTAATGAGGCTGCCCTAATAAGGCAGCACTGATATGTGCACTGATGGGCACTGATGAGGCTGCACTGATGGCCACTGATCAGGCGGCACTGATGGCCACTGATAAGGCGGCACTGATAAGCTACACTGATGGGTACTGATATGCTGCACTGGTGGCTACTGATGAGGCTGCACTGATAGCCACTGATGAGGCAGCATTGAGGGCCACATATGAGGCTGCACTGATGGCCACTGATGAGGCGGCACTGATGGCCACTGATGAGCCTCTATTTATTCTCCATTCTAACATCATTTTTTTCATAGAAATAGGACCACTCTTTATTTTACAACTGAGCCTCTCAGTACTGAATCCCAGGACATATGCATATTTTGACCAGTTATGTCAACACCCTCACCTTGCCCACTCTTGCCTCACTATTGGCCCATCACTGTAATGCAAGATCTCATCGGCTGACCTACAGGAGCCAGAAATCCTTGATAGCAGTGCTTTAGCAAGTAAAATGCATCTCCAGGTTCACTAAATGTGAGCATATGGAGAATGCTTAGCTAACAAAAATGTTCTCCATTTGAAAGCGTATTTTTCTCTGGGCCAGGGAATAACAATGTAAAAGCTATGTTAATGAGAACAGCCTGTCAGGTACTCAGCATTGGTACAGTGTATTCCCATGACTTTGTATGGTATACAGTATATACAAAGTTGGCAGAAAAAAATAGACTGTGCACGGTACCCCATAAACACTATTAACTTGCCTGGCTGGGGTAAAAATGGAGAAAATTGTAGTTATGGTAGTCTTGCAGTTAAATGCATGGATTCCTGAACAAGTCAAGATAGCTGTTCAAAAGAATCACATTTCTGGTTTTACAGCTGCTCATAGGACATATTTTCAGTAGGAGTCCATATGGCATGCATGTTTCAAGACACATGCAAATTGTTCATGGAAAAATACACCCAGGGAAGCAAGGCAATTAAAAGAATTAGGCTCGCTGACTGGACGGATGAAAAGACACATAGTCCCTATTTCCTCACACTCCACTGAGTAGATTAATCATGGTATTAGAATCAGAAAAGCAGAGGAAGCAGTTCAGTTGCAGTAAAGTGGGACAAATGTTCCTAGAAATGCAGGTTTATAGTTATGAGCTATGACATGTGAATGAATTGGGCCCAAAGAACAAAGCATACGAGTTTCATTTCAAATGCACAATAAACAAAATTCAGACATTTCTAAGTGACCTGCATGGGACTAAGTAGCATTAAAGTGACCCTGTTTTCCCTTTACGCTTTAAAATGAATATTCTGGGGCTGATTGAATTCTAGGGGAATAGACTGTTCACTTTGCAAAGGAATTAGCCCCAGAGCTTAGTGAAGGTCATGTATTGGTAGTTTACAAAGAATACCCAATTGCAAGGAAAATTTGAAAAAAAATGCATTTTTGTTTTTACATGATTCAGCAGGGTTTCATCTCATTCACTAAGCTCTGGAACATATCCCTTTACAAATTGCAACTTCCCTTGCAAAGTGAACAGTCTATTCGCCTTTAGTAAATTCACCCCTCTGTCTAAGAGCAGAAGCTGCAAGATGTCTGCTATTATTAGCCAGGAAAAAAAATATCAGTGTCCCTCTCTGATTTAGCTTCACCTTCTTACTAGAAATGAGCCTTTAAGGTTAGGCCCTGCCAAAAGCTATCGAAGGTTCTAATGAACCAGACTAAAGGCTCATTCACCCTTTCTGGAGACAAGTGCAGGTGACATGTGTGGAGTATTGCTGTGCGGAAATCTGCAGCATCCCTGCATTTTTCCTTATCACACCCCAGCTCTCTTTTACTTTGTGACATTTTAATAAAGTTAAAAAAAAGGTAAACAGTGCCTTGTGCTGTAAAAATGCCAGGTACTGGTCCCAAAGCCCATACAGAACAGACACCAGCCTGCACAGGAAATAAGATCATTGTGCTATGTGCATATTATTATTATTATTATAATACAGGATTTATATAGCGCCAACAGTTTGCGCACCGCTTTACAACATTAGGGCAGACAGTATAGTTACAATACAATTCAATATAGGAGGAATCAGAGGGCCCTGCTCATTGGATAGGATAATGGCAGTTGGTGGAGCTTAACCTTAAATTAAAATCGGGAAATGCATTTCCAAATGAAAGAAGTGAAATTAAATCAGAGAGGGGCACAGAACAGACTTCTTTGGCTAATAAATGTAACATAAGGTATTGTTTTGTATCTGGCTTAAAAGAGGAGTATGGCATTCCAAATAAATAAACATTTACACTCACCTAGGTCGATACAGCATCAATCCAATGCTGTATCTGTCCCCCGCCAGCACTGTAGTGAGAACTGAGCAATTAAACACTGCTGATCGCTCAGTTCTCCCCCTCCATTCTTAGCAGAGAGCCATGACTGTTAGTCACCGGCTCTCTGCTCTCCTTTCCAGCCAACCATATGGTTAGGATCTTTCCAGAGCCTGGATCGGCTCTGTGGCGTCAGCCGACAGTGGACTTCAGCCTGCTATCGGCTGAAAACAGATCACAGGAGTGCAAAACGACCTGCTTTCTGTGATCCACAAGAGAAGTATAGCCATAAAAGCTTTAGCTATACTTCTCCTTTAAAACAACATTTTTATTTATCAAAGTTTAAAATGAAGAATAGGTTCACTTCAAAGTGTATCAGTGAACTTGGAGAAACAATATCTTGTCAACGAAATGAATAGAGAAGATGAGGCTCTGCCCTTGTTTTTTAATTATAAAGCCCCTTTGACAAGGGGGGGACTCAGCTGTCTGCTGATCCCCGCTGAGCAGGCAGATGACAGGTCCATGTCCGCTCTGCTTATGCAGAGAGGGCACAGACACAGCCCCTTTTCCTCTATGAGCATTCGGATGTAAATGGTCGGCTGCCCGTTTACACCCAACTGCCATACAATCCAGCCAGACGGAGGGGAACAGATCCCCTTCTGCTTGTTTTTTTCCGGATTGGACTGGAGGTAGTAGGCAAGTGTAAATGGACTTATGTCCGTTTACGAAGGCTGCTCCATAGAGGAGAATAGAGATTCTGATTGGGTCCGCCTGTAAAACGGACAGGCAGACCTGATTGGAATGTTCATGTGAAAGGGGCCTTAAGGTTTCAGGAATTTTTAAGGTGAAAGAAGAAGCAGTAAAGCACAGAGACTATCGCACTGCAAAACATTAAGGAGATTCTGCATATCTAATTAGTTAATAGGGCTGATCCATTTTCACTTAGAATTAAAAATTATACATAGAAATAAGGTATTTAATGCATTAACAGAAGCTGCCAAAATCAATCTGATCATTTTCTATTGTTATCTATATATTTCCTTTAAACAAACCTTTTTTAAACTGCATTTGAAGTGCATGTACAACCAAAACATATATTGTTTGTTTTCGAATACAGTAAGGAAGGGTTAAAACCCCTGTCAGGATGTTATTTATTCTGTCTCTGTACCATTAGAAAACATTTCCTTTACGTCCTGTCTTAGAGACACAACAGGAAGTTAGAGGAAAATTTCCCAAATTGCGGTGAATTCCTTGCTTAGACAAGGTGTCATCATTGTAAGATTTCCCCTAACCTCCTGTTCTGGGGACAACTCTAAAATTGTGCAATTTCCATAATTCTTCCTACTCTGTCACAGTGGTCATTAGTGCAAATAGAGGGGTTGAATCTCTCCAATGCTAAAGAAAGACAGCAGTAAAAACTTATTAGAGGGTCTAACCCAGTGGTTATCAACTCCAGTCCTCAGGACCCAGCAACGGGCCAGATTTTAAGTATTGCCTTGGGGAGATGCAGACTAGAATACTGCAATCACTGAGCAGCAAATGATACCACCTGCGATGTATTTCAGTTATCCTGCAAACCTGGCCTGTTAGTGGGACCCAAGGACAAGAGTTGAGAACCACTGGTCTAACCCTTCCCTACTCTACCAAAAACTAAAAAAAAGTTTTTGCCTAGGGAATCACTTTAAACTAAATTCTAGTCAAAACCAAATATTAGAATGCAATACATGACACCTGTTCAGGGCTTATGATTTTCATTCAGCCTTTGTTAAAGTGCACCGTGCAGCTTCCCTGCTAAAATCTCCTTACTAACGATAATGCTGTTCCAGGAAAATCATCTCTTAAACCATGTTAATATGAAATTCAGGTGTTCCCAACCTCACTGCCTGCTGTCTATGTCCTAGAGGTTTTACAGCAAGTATTTGACCTGGCACTGCAATCCCTCCAGTTCCTATATCTGATGTCATTTAAATTATATAAAATACGTGCATGTCCTTTGGACTCTATAGGGTTGATTTACTAAAGGTAAATAGACTGTTCACTTTGCAGGGAAATTACACCCTGCAGGGAATTTTCCCAAGAGCTTAGTGAATGAGGTGAAGCTCTGCTGACTTCCATCATCCAGTCAAGTACAGGCAAAAAAAGCTATTTTCTTTGTGCTGCATGAATTGTACTAACAGTAAACACGTACATAGGAGGAGAGAGCGGACTATTATCTTGGGGCCTATAACAGCATAAATAACCTTACCATTGAGCTTGGCTTCCTGATGTTTGTAGGCATATTTTAAATGAAACTCGTATGAAAATAAAGGCCACCAATCAGCTCACCTTTGCTAAATCCACCAAAGTGTTGGCCTGATCGTTGAGCTTTCTCTGTTCCATTTTTACACTGCGTAACCTGCAAATGACAGAATGGTTACTTTCACAATGGCAGACCAGTATTTGAAAAAACTGTTCCATGACACATGCAAAGCAACCAATGCCTTTTCTTTCTTCACAAAAAAGAAATGAAAACCAAGGCCAAAACAATTGAAGCTGAAATATAACACCATCCCCTGCAGCACATTCACATAGCCTTAAACATAGGACAGTTCAGTGCTGTCAGGGTTAAGAATCTTTATGCATTAGATCATGCAAAGTTAATTGAAAATGAGCAAGCAAAAAGTTCAAATCTGCATAGCATAGCTAAAGACCTTTGTATGAAAAGGCCAGTACACTGATGCACATCTTGTAATGGGTTAGAAGTTTAAAGTTTGTTAAGCATCTTTGCATGCATCAGTATGAGTTACCCTTTGTACCACCATTACCTCTTATAGATAGCTTTCATGGAAAACTGGAGCAGCCACCGCAACCATCTTTGAAAATGAGTATGCTGCTAACTATTATGAAGAAGAATCATTTCAGACTATGCCACCTGACAGAGATCACTAAGTCAACTTCAGTTTCAAAAATGAAACTAAGCGGAATTGCTCTTTCTAAACCAAGTCCAAACATACAGGATTTACTATAGGTTAGATCAAGTTCTTGATAGTTCTACTTGCTGGCTATGCTTGTAATGTTAAACTATACTGTGTACTATATTAATATACAGTACTGTGCAAAAGTTTTAGGCAGGTGTGAAAAAATGCTGTGAATTAAGAATGCTTTCAGAAATAGAAGTGCTAATAGTTTATTTTTATCAATGAACAATACAATCCAAATCAAATCAATATAAGATCTTCTGTGGATGTTGGCTTCCTCAAATCCTTCTGTCTCTTCATGTAATCCCAGACAGACTTGATGATAATGAAAACAGGGCTCTGTGGGGCAAACCATCACTTCCAGGACTCCGTGTTTTTCTTTACACTGAAGATAGTTCTTAATGACTTTGGTTGTATGTTTGGGGTTGTTGTCTTACTGCAGAGTACATTTGGGGCCAATCATTTGCCTCCCTGATATTATCAGTGGGAGAAAAAATGTCTGGGCGTCAATAGGTTGTAAGAGGTTGCAAAACCCTCAGACAGCTTGGCCCAGGAGCAGCTGTCCTATTCACTTCTATGGAAAACAACTTGGCTAGGCCCACCTACTTCTATGGTGGAAATCCTGGATTAGAGGATGCCTATTCATTTCTATAGTAGGACTTGTCATGGACCTGTGTGACCTTTCAAATACTGGGAGCGTCCAGTTGGATCTAATACAGTCAGGGGGCATGCAGTAGGTCCACTAATGCAAAGAAATGCTGTGATGCACACAGGCTTGTTTTTGATTTGAGATTATCTCATTTGGCTTGAAATTGTCAACATTTATAAATAAAGGCATATTTGTACATTCAGCCCTGAAAAAAGCAGAGTAGCCAAACATTCAGGGTATAAAGCCTGCTATACCTATGCTGTACAAGACTGTGCACTTCTCCTGGAAGTTTTATTCAACTGCTAGTGGTATTAGAGACCTGAAAGTAATTGCAAGCTTGAGTGTAATGAAAGTTAATTGTATTGCTTATGGGTTTTAAGCAACTGCTGTCTCAATTACAACCCATTTTTGGTGTAGGAACTGGACTTCAGATGGATATAGACTATAAATATTGGAAACGTTTAGTGTGACTCCTTGTGTTACCTTCATCGGGAATCGGATCTTAGAAATTTCATCTTCACAAACAAATTTAATCTTTACTCGTAAAAAATCGAATCGTATTCCCAATCATATGCTTGTTAAATGGGAATGGGGATAACATCCTTGTGGAAAGGAGGGGTTTGTAAAAACATCGTAAAACAAAGTTTATTTGGGATTTGCAAAGGTTATAAATATCAGATATAGGTAGACTTCAGGTCAAGGATGTGGTTTTTACCCAACATTAACTCTGTCGTCAACGAATTTTGGGTATTCGTTATGTTAA
>BLSH010276290.1:703204-718592 GCA_018402905.1 Glandirana rugosa | reverse complement strand
ATGGCACCTAATGGTAAAGAACTCTCTGAGGATCTGAAAAAAAGAATTGTTGCTCTACATAAAGATGGCCTAGGCTATAAGAAGATTGCCAAGACCCTTAAACTGAGCTGCAGCATGGTGGCCAAGGCCATACAGCAGTTTAACAGGACAGGTTCCACTCAGAACAGACCTCACCATGGTCAACCAAAGAAGTTGAGTGCACATGCTCAGCGTCATATCCAGAGGTTGCCTTTGGGAAATAGACGTATAAGTGCTGCCAGCATTGCTGCAGAGGTTGAAGGGGTGGGGGGTCAGCCTGTCAGTGCTCAGACCATACACCGCACACTGCATCAAATTGGTCTGCATTGCTTTCGTCCCAGAAGGAAGTCTCTTCTAAAGATGATGCACAAGAAAGCCCGCAAACAGTTTGCTGAAGACAAGCAGACTAAGGACATGGATTATTGGAACCATGTCCTGTGGTCTGATGAGACCAAGATAAACTTTTTTGGTTCAGATGGTGTCAAGCGTGTGTGGCGGCAACCAGCTGAGGAGTACAAAGACAAGTGTGTCTTGCCTACAGTCAAGCATGGTGGTGGGAGTGTCATGGTCTGGGGCTGCAAGAGTGCTGCCGGCACTGGGGATCTACAGTTCATTGAGGGAACCATGAATGCCAACATGTACTGTGACATATAGAGCAGGATCCCTTCGGAGACTGGGCCGCAGGGCAGTATTCCAACATGATAAAGACCCCAAACACATCTCCAAGATGACCACTGCCTTGCTAAAGAAGCTGAGGGTAAAGGTGATGGACTGGCCAAACATGTCTCCAGACCTAAACCCTATTGAGCATCTGTGGGGCATCCTCAAACGGAAGGCGGAGGAGCGCAAGGTCTCTAACATCCACCAGCTCCGTGATGTCATCATGGAGGAGTGGAAAAGGACTCCAGTGGCAACCTGTGAAGCTCTGGTGAAAACCACACCCAAGAGGGTTAAGGCAGTGCTGGAAAATAATAGTGACCACACAAAATATCTACACTTTGGACCCAATTTGGACATTTTCACTTAGGGGTGTACTCACTTTTGTTGCCAGCGCTTTAGACATTAATGGCTGTGTGTTGAGTTATTTTGAGAGGACAGCAAATTTACACTGTTTTACAAGCTGTACACTCACTACTTTACATTGTAGCAAAGTGTGATTTCTTCAGTGTTGTCACATGAAAAGATATAATAAAATATTAACAAAAATGTGAGGAGTGTACTTACTTTTGTGAGATACTGTATGTGATATAAAAAAAGGAAAAAACTGGTGCAATAATCCAAAAAAGCATAAAAACACCATAAATCCTCCTCCAATGTGAAAAAGTGCAAGTTCCACACCCTTTTGGAATAAGGCTCACCAAATAATAGTAACATTCAGTCACATCTATGATTGTTCTTGTTTAATATGGTTTGACCATCTCAAGTTCCGTTCAGGTCTCTCCAGACTGCAACCAAGTGATATCCCTCTCCACATGCAGAGATAAAATCAACACAGAGCCTCCAATAGCATAAAAACCACTAAGATACCAGTTTTAATAAAAAGTAATATTCTTACATCACCTTCAGTAAATAAAATGTTACTGAGCTTAAATATCCTACTCCTCAAACTATTTAACTCAATTTTATTATAATTAAATTGATGTTTATATGGATAATTCCTATCAATTTTATTGTATACAATTGGTTAAGACATGAAGCCAGGTATTGTACACTAGGGGCTGGCTATTTGCTGTTGCTCTTTACCTGGTGAGCAAACAAGTTATTGTTAAAAGTCAGCAGTAGATCTGAACTGGCGTGTACAGAGTTAATTGCACATATGGATAAACTCTGTTTGGTTCACGCTGGGTTAATTGCACACTAGGTCAGAAAAGCTGTCAGCACTCGCAATACACAGGTGCGGATGTGTAGCAGACATGCTAATGGTTTTATGGGGAGGAGTAGGATATTTAAGCTTAGTTCTCGTGCTGTGTAGCGACCCCCTGTGATGAAGTAAGAAGTGAGAAAACGCGTTGGTGCGTGGCTACACGGCAACTTGATCTGATGTCGGAAGTGTGACCTGACAGTGCGGGCGAGGAGAGGTGTAGTATGCAGCACACAGGCACCCCAATTGTAAAATTTTAATTACTGAAGGCGATGTATTCATGTGTTTGATGTAAGAGCATTACTTTTTATTGAAACTGGTACCTTAGAGGTTTTTATTGGAGGCCCTGTGTTGATTTTATCTCTGCATGTGGAGAGGGATATCATTTGGCTGCAGTCTGGAGAGACCTGAAGGGAGATTAAGGTGGTCAAACCTTATTAACCACTTGCCGACCGCCCGCCGCAGCGTGATGGTGGCAAAGTGGCTTGTTATTGCAAACCGCCGTCACCTGACGGCGGCTGCGATAACTACCATTGTGAGCTCACTGTGTCTGGGAGGGCCAGGGAGCTGGTATGGCGGACTCAATCTCTGCTGGCTACCTGCGATGCCCCCCCACAGTGAAAGAACGGATGTCCGTGTATGTAAACACAGAGCTCCGTTCTCATAGAGGGGGAAGGGCTGTGATCACAGGCTTCCTGTATATGGAAGCCATAATCACTCCCCTCCCCCTGCCAGCCCAGCCCCCATACAGTTAGAACATGCCCAGGGAACACATTTAACCCTTAGAGCGCCCCTCCAGGTTAACCCCTTCACTGCCAATGGTATTTACACAGTAATCAGTGCATTTTCATAGCACTGATCGCTGTATAAATGCCAATGGTGTCAAAATGGTTCGACATGTCTGCCGCAATATCGCAGTACTGCTGAAAATCGCAGATTGCCGCCATTACTAGTAAAAAATAAATAAAAACCCCAGAAATTAATTATCATCATCCGTAAACACGGCAACTTTTGCGCAGACCAATCAATAAACGCCGATTGCATTTTTTTTAACCAAAAATATGAGGGAGAATATAAATCGTCCGAAACCGATGAAAAAAATGTTTTTTTATATATTTTTTTGGATTTGTATTCTAGCAAAAAGTAAGAAAAACTGTTTTTTTTTTTTTGCAAAATTGTCGCTCTTTTTTTATTTATAGCTGCAATCATAAATGACGCAGAGGGGATCAAACACCAAAAGAAAGCTCTATTTGTGGGGAAAAAAGGACGCAAATTTTGTTTGAGTACAACATCGCACGGCCGCGCAATTGTCAGTTAAAGCGACGCAGTGCTGAATCGCAAAAAGTGCTCTTAAACAAGAACAATCATAGACTTGACTGAATGTTACTACTATTTGGTGAGCCTTATTCCAAAAGGGTGTGGAACTTGCACTTTTTCACGTTTTCCACAGGATTTATGGTGTTTTTATGCTTCTTTGAATTATTACACCAGTTTTTCACAATTTTTATATCCTATATATGCAAGCACTTATATATGAGTTATGGGCATTATGATTTAGAATTTTTGCATTATGTTCACAATTTAATTTAACACAGTATATTTGAGAGAAGTTTTATACTGTATGGATATTTTGATGATGGACAATTTTTTGTATTGTTTTATGATTTTTTTTATGATTATTTTCATTTGGTAATGGTATATATTATATACACAATTTACTGTGCTAATGTGGACTGTGCAGATTGACACTGCATTTATTTTTCGCCTGTTAAGTAGCAGCACGATTAATATTAATTTTAGTGCAGTGCTTATATGTTATAAAGCATTCTAATGCTTCACTGTTAGGGCAATAAGGACGTGGAACTCTCTTCCACAGTTGGTGGTGTCAGCGGGGAGTATGAATATTTTTAAAAGACTCTTGGATGTGCATCTTTAAGAGCACAACATACAGGGACATGGGAAATAATTATAGGCACTACACACAACACAGGTTGAACTGGATCGACTATTGTCTTTTTTCAACCTTAACTACTATGTAACTTTATAGAACTAATCTGATCAGTTCTCAAAACTGACATGCAACAGTTTTGCAATTTTATCTGTGATCCTGCAAACTCATTCTACGGTATCTATGGAGTAAGCAGTGTTGTCACCATAGTCTACTCTCTTGATTTGGACTACAAACCCTTCTCCCCTCATTTCTTTTATATAAGGAGGAAGAGCTATGTACTTCACAGAAGATAGCTTGGAAAGCTCATAACTAGGAATGCACCGATACCGGTATCAGTATCTGTGCTGATACCAAGCATTTGCGTGAGTATCGGTACTCATCCAAAACCGATACTTTGCAGTGCGATTTGGGTCAATACAAAATGAATGGGCGCAAATCGCACTGCAAAGAATCACATGCCCTTTGAACAGGAAAACGGTGCAGTTCCTATCCGAATCACATGCGATTTCCCCCCGCCGCACTAGTGTGTGTGCATATAGAAAAGGATTAAAGCACCATCTACTGGGCAGTTTAAAAAATGTTAGAACTCACAGTACATAGCTACACTGGAGAAACTGCATGCTTACACAATATTAGTCATCAGCCTAACACCGTTCTCCGAAGTTCATAACTGCTAACAAATTTGACATTTCAGATGATACCTATAAAGGAGGTACGACTCAAAAGTTCACCGTAGGAAACCGACAGGATAGAACAGAAATGTCCACACATCCACCCACTCACAGAATGTTCCCAATATGGGTGTTTGGGTGCTTTGAGGGACTGCCGGTTAGCTCAGGAATTACACCACTGGATCCCTTCTTTCAACTACCTCTCTGGTTTCGAACTTTGTTATGTGTTCACCATAGGCAAGGCTTTGTCTAACTAGGTAATGAGAATATCTTCTCCACCTGATATTCACATGCTTTTGTACTACATCTACTGCCTTGTATACTTCTTACTGTTCATACTTGCATGTTACCTGAAAATTCTCAATAAAAACAATGAAATAAAAAAAAGAACTCACATGCAAAATAATCTACATAGGTGTCTCGGTCTGCCGATGATAACAAATTAGGGCCGCTGGAGGTGATGTAGAGGTGGTCCGCCCCTAAGCTGACATCACTTCTGCCGTATACCCGCGGGGTCCCGAAACTTCTCCTCCAGCCCTGTGAGCACCTCCAGCAACCCTGATTTGATAACATTGGCAGACCGGGACACCTATGTAGATTATTTTTCATATGGCCAGATATGTACGGTGAGTTCTAACATTTTTTAAACTGCTCACTAGATGGCACTTTTCCCTTGTATACATACGCAAACACACACACAGGAGCAGTGGGGGAAATCGCATGTGATTCGGAGAGAAATAGCACTGCATTCCTGTTCAAATTGCATTTGCACTGGAAAGTATCGGTATTCGTACTTGCTGATTTCAAAACAGCATTGGTGCAACCCTACTTATAACATTGTTTGAGATTTTAGTTTTGAACAGATATTTTTCTGTACTTGCAGAATATGTACTTAAAGTACTTATAACTAAAGGCAAAACTTTCTTTTTAGTTTTGGATAAAGTGGGGGAGGGATTAGAATACCTGTTTGTTTTTTATTGCTGTCTGTGCTCTCATTAAGGAGATTCACCCTCTCTATTTGTCCTGTTTACCAAGTAAAAGAAAAAACTAAATTTTGTGTTGTCCCCAGAAAAGTAATAGAGGAGAAATCTTCCAATGGGGACACTAGTTCTGGGGACCTGGAGGTCCCCAAGGAATTCTCTTTATTTCTTCTCACTTCTCTGGATTTCTTCTCACTTCCTGTTTGGCTATGGGGCAAGAAGTGAAGGGAAATCTCAGCAATGGCACACAGATAGTGAAAGGAAATCTGACAGGGGCTATAACCCTCCCTTGCTCTATCTGAAATGAAAAGAAAGGTTTTGCCTATAGTTCTACTTTACTACATTTTTGTTGTTAGATTTATACTTTAGCGGCTCTTTCACACCTGTGCGGGTACTAGTGATTTTCTGCTTCAGAAAAACACCAGTCTCTGCAAGGGCGCATTGAAAACAATTGTTTTCTATGTTCTCTGTTCAGACTAGTATATAAGCAGTGGGTGTGGAGCACTGCTGTGAGGGAATCTGTAGTATGTCTGTATTTTTCCACACCGCCCTGCACACACGGGATCTCTCTGTTTGTCAGTGAACTTTGGGTATATTTTATTACATCATTGTTTCTATTATTCTTTTTTTTTTTTCCAAGTAAGAGCTGTGTGGACTTTACTGATTATTAAAGTGCACCTGTGCCCAGAATAATGACATTAAAAGATTAAAGATTCCTTATGAATTGCCCCACAGTATCTGCAGCTCAAGAGGTGATGGTTTGTTTTAGGCTGGGTTCACACTGCTGTGCAGAGCGGCTCACAGCAGGGGTCCGGTGCGTCCCTGCGTCCATTTCAGGGATGAATCAGGCCTGAATCTTTGGCTGTATTCGGACCTGAAACAGACCAGAAGATGCAAAGGACTCTTCTGCAAACTGCTCTGCAGCCGCCCCGGAGCTGTGTGTACCGGCTCCATTGAGAGCCAGTCACAGTCTCCTGACATGCAAATTGGATGCCGGGAAACCCACATCCAATTAGTGCTAGTGTAAACCCAGCCTCAAAGTACTTTTACTGCTTGTTAAGAATAGGTGTATACATTCATGATCACAGTCTAGGCACGGATGGGCCACATATGTGAAGGCATCTTGGTGGGTTAAATTATTAAGAGTATTCCTACTTTTGCCTTTTATTTATGATGCTAATATAGACTGTATCATATAATAGATCAATGGTTAACGGACCTACAGTCCCAGACGGCCATCAACCTTTGTGGTTACGACACTGATAAAAGACATATATACTCCGCCCTGGCCGACGCTAAATGTATATCCCCTGTGTCTGCCCCCCTGACTCATACACTCACCCCTGCGATAGTGGGGATCAGGACCACTGCAAGTAAGCATACAATAGCATGGGAAACTTGGTTGAAATTGACAATATGTGTATATGCATATACTTTTGAAAAGATACATGTTATGTGATGTTCTAACCTATATTCTTTGTGTAGAGCCTACTAAGAATAGTCCAGAAGAAGCTTACTGCGAAACGCGTTGACTATTCAAGTTTTGCCCATATGCTTGTAGTCTTGGTATTATATATCCCGCATTGTCGCTTATGCAATATACTCAAGCTTGTACATAATAGTACACTAGGGTCCCTGCCCAGTAGGGGTCCATGTAAACCTCCTTTGGATATAGGAGCCTGTGGTTCACTATGTTTTTTCTCTTTTTGTAATTGTGTTGGTTTTATGATACGAAACATAATAAATGTGATATTTTATTAAATCCCGGTGGTCTTGTGTGTGCCCATAAAGTCCATTTTTTTACGTGGGATAATCCCACATTTTTGGTTTTCGACAGTCTAGGCACAGTTGCACTTTGGAATGTTGGAAATGTGGAACTTCTGGTAAAGTGGATCAGGGTTTTTTTTGGCAGTAGTAAAATCTTTGATAGCATATTGTAAAGAGCATTATTTTTACATGTGGTCATTCATATCAGTACGCATTGGATTCCTTTGACAACACCAAACAAAAAAAGGGGTATGCAGTAACCTTGCACAAAAACATTCTTTCTTTAGGTTCATTTTAAACTGATAAAAACTATACTTTGATTGGTTGGTTAGGGCTAAAATAAGATAATTATATAAATATGTCCCAATGTATTCAAAGAGTTTTTCTCTGTTTAAGTGTGGCCAACATTTTAACTACAGGAATGTCCTGTTTGCTGCAACAAAGTCACTGCAGGTTTAGTCACTTTATGTGACAACATAACAAGGATACTTCTTATATTTCATATGAAGGAAAGACTGTGTTCCTGTGATACAGGTGAAGTTACACAGAAACAAAATAGTTCAACTAAACTTCTTCAATATACAGGCAGTCCCTGGGGTTACAAACAAGATAGGGACTGTAGGTTTGTTCTTAAGTTGAATTTGTTTGTAAGTCGGAACAGGTACATTTTTTAAGTGTAGCTTCAGCCAAAAAAAAATTGTAAGCTTTTTGGATAGCATAGGGAAGGGGTAACACTCCAGTAATGTTTGTTTTGCAGTCTATGTTTCTGTTCAGAAGATTTCACCTCACTTCCTGTCCCAATTATAATCGGATTTTGAAAATGTTGGGTTGTTGTGGAAAAAGCACATTTTTCCCATAATAACTCTTACATGAGTGAATTTCCCTTCCTAGGGGGAGATTTCCTCTCACTTCCTGTTGTCTCCCTCCGTTTGTAAGTAGGAGTCATTTGTAAGTCGGATGTTTGTAACTAGGGGACCGCCGGTAATATACTCTTATATATTTGTAAAGAAACATAGAATACTCCCATGTAAGACCTGCAAGAGCCAGAATATGCAGACTTAACTACTGCTAACATAATATTGCCTTGATACACAGACACCAATGGTCAATAAGAAAAATACTATTTGAGTGCTTCAGAAAGGAATTCAAGCTTAGAATTCTATGCAATATCGTATGTTAAAATATCACAATTACATAAATGCAAAATCCTTAGAGGCATATTGATAAAATAGTGAATGTGACCTTTACCGAACATTCATTGCAGGTAAATCAATTACTGTAACTTAAACACATGCACCAGGGTGATTGACCTGTGGTGAATTTTTGGTGACTGACACACTCACTGCTTTATAAATAAGTCCCATCTCTACATTCTTCTTTGCCTTTATTCTGTGAGATACCATATTTCTTCCCATTGCTAAGGGGTAAGCATGCTTAGATGAACATCGGAGCAAAAATGCAGTGCATGCTGGAAATGAAAGAACCCCAAACCTTTTTGTTATGTCATAAATGGATTCAAATGAAGATAGTATCTAACTGCTGTCATGAAAATCAAGCAGTGAAAGTGGAAGGAGGGATAGAGGAAGGAAAAGGGTATAGGGAGGCAAAGGAAGCATTTTAGAGGTTGCTGCAGTTGTTTATTTTTCTCTGTGTAATTCTTTCAGTCGAATATATCCCATCTTGGGATCTGCATGGCTAATGTTTGGTCCATCCATACACCATATCAGCACAGTAGACAAAAAGTTTAAAGTACACAATACTACAACACATAAAAATGAGGAAAACATAAACAAAATATTATTATATCCTCGGTTACCTCAAGGAACATAGCTTAAACAGTATACAGCTCCTATTAATCACTGGGCTCTAAATTCCTCATAGGCCTTTCTCATAGAACATGTCCACAAATTACAGAATTTATTTTTTAAGCAAATTAAATGTTCTTCTACTGTAAAAAAACAAACAATCTTATCTTTCTGCATTCAGCGTGTGTGCAAACTAAACACTGGGCCCATCAAACTCAGCATTCTGACTTTTATTCTCAGTAATCTGATTTGGAAGCTCAGAATTCAGATTTTTAAACTCAGAATTCTGACTTTGAAAATAAAAATTCTGACTTTAACACTCTGAATTATAATTCTTAATCTCAGAATTCTGAATTTGAAACTCTGAATCTGTGGCAATACTTGAAAATTGCTATGCACAGACGCTCTCCATCCAATCTGACAGAGCTTTAGCTATTTTGCAAAAAAGAATGGGCAAATATGTCACTCTGTAGATGTGCAAAGCTGGTAGGAACATCCCCAGAAAGACATGCAGCTGTAATTGCAGCAAAAGGTGGTTCTACAAAATATTGACTCAGGGGGGCTGAATACAAATGCACCCCACACTTTTCAGATATTTATTTGTAAAAAATATTGAAAACCATTTATCATTTTCCTTCCACTTCACAATTATGTGCTACTTTGTGTTGGTCTATCACATAAAATCCCAATAAAATACATTTACATTTTTGGCTGTAACATGACAAAATGTGGAAAATGTCAAGGGGTATGAATACCTTTTCAAGGCACTGTATGTCCTGCCACATTCCTTTATTTTCACTTAAATAGTTTGGGTCATGCTAGCCCAAGCAAACTATTTTCTTTCCTAATTGATGTGGCTACTGTCAGTGTTGTATCAACTATATGTAGCATCAGTTACATACAGTATACAGTGCTATGTTATGGCAGCGATACAGAGACTACCCATTCTGCTGGCGGAACAAAATCGAGTCGGGATTAGTGCTTCTCTGCCATTCACAGTAAGCCTGTTATTTTTATCAGTGAACATGAGGCATGCTCTGATTAGCTAAGGTGGAGAAGTTGGAAGATAAGGTCACAATCCCCACCTCAGTCAATCAGAGGAAGCAGTGTTCATTGATAAAAATATAAGGATTGCTGTATATGGCTGGGGAGCACTCAGCCTGACTCAATGTTGTTGTTCTGACATCAGATGGGATGTCTCCATACTGCTGTCGAAAAACATTGCTGTATACTGTGTGTAACTGATGCTGCATACAGTTTATACAGCATTGACAGCAGCTGCCACAATTAGTAAAGGAAGCTGTTTGTTTGGGCCTACTTGGCTCAAATTAAATATTTAACATGAAACCTCAAACCTGGAGTTTGGCTTTAAAGTATGCATCCAACCCAAACTTTTTTTTTAAGTTTTACATGAAGTAGGGAAGTATCAGAAACCTTCTTGGCTATTTACTAATGTATGGGTCTCTACTGGACAGAATTTTACTTTGACAGTGACAATGATTTCACACCACTAAAAGTGAGGAAAAACTGCTACAGGGACACAGACATCAACAAGCTGACAGGGTTTCTAGTTTTCCCCAACTTTATAAAAAAAAAAGTTTTGGCTGGACATACATTTTAATACAATTCATCCTTTTATCGTATATTCTAGTAGCAGGAAAATGCATCATTCTCATCACTTATAGACCAGACATCATTAAAGTAAGCTGTTGTTAATGTTCAATGTCACACAACAGTACTGGAGTGGTAACTTGGTGCGAAAAGTGTGTTACTGGTTAAGGTATAGCTTTGAGCATATCTAGGGGCTAAAACATCATTATACCATGTACATATAATAATATAGCGCTCTAACCACCAGGATTGTGTGACGCAGTGCCCATCGGGAAGGAGCCTTCCACCGTTCTTGGACCAACCAAGGGACACCCTACACGCCTAGGAAAACCTTGACGTGACACGATCCCCCACAACCAAGACCCCCTTGGGATGATTTTTTGCCTATACTCTATAGGTATCTGGTAAGCCTCTAATTTACCTTTATATGAGGATTTAACCCGCCTCCCACAGCGATTTTGTCACACTACCTACAGTGAAGATTTTGCACGATTTATGTCACAAGAATATAGACTGTCACGGACTTAACAATATGTTTATCTTTTCTGCTCCTGATTTACCAGGACTGCTCATGTTTTTATATGGTTAGAGCGCTATATTATTATATGTATATGGTTTAGAATATCAATGAGTTTGATTGAGATATAGCTGCTTGCCTACGTTCACTCAGCTTTGTTTATTTTTCACATCTGCAACTCAATTTTTGAGCCTGAGCGCAATATCACCTTTTATACTATCATTATACCATGAAGAGCAATCATACTTATGAAGTTATACCAATAAATCATATGTTATCAGTTTAGAAAATCAGAACAATGGAAAATGATTTCTGGTTTATGCATGGTATCATACATTGGCAGTGTTCCTCAAACAGTGGATAAGCATTGCGGAAGGCTAAGCCCAATTTAACAGGTTTAGACCCTTCAAGATAGTGTTAAATTCACCTAGTGCTTTAACTGTTATATTAGTTTGAATATTGCAGAATAATACTGCAGACAGTATCTGGTATTTTTTTACTATTATGCTTGCTTAATTATTTTTACTACTTTATCCTTTCAAACAAATATAGAGAAACAAAGAATTGACATCAATTAGTTTATTTCTCAATTAAAGCTGTACTGCAGGCAGAAAAACACCAATGCATGCAGATATGTGTTCATTAAAAAATCATTAAAGCTGGTTTCACATAGTTGCACTGCATTAGCACCAACACTTGATAAGCCGCACATTAACGTGTGTTGTGTTAAGGAAGCTCATTCATCTGAATGGGTTGCCTAACACAGCAAAATGCACCCAAAGGGTGTATGCAGCATTTTTGGCAGTGCGGCAGATGATAATACACATTTCCATGTGTTGTGCTTCTCTATAACATAAGTGCGTTGCACACTGAATTGCAACAACAGGCATGATCCATGTTGACTATTCAGCAAAAAGGATACCTTATAGCCAGAGGTGGATGGTGAAATAAGTAAGGGGGCAGATGCCTTTGCAGCTGGATTGGGATATATTAATCAGATCACAAATGTTGGACCTATGAGCACATGAACAATCAGTGCTCCTTCTATCCTAACATTATCCACTTGCAACACTAAAAATACATCAGTTGCTGCTGGTAAAAAGCAACACAACACATGTTTTTAATGCTATCAAAGCACCCTTGGCTCCTTCGTGTTTTTCTGGGACATTGTCCTTTCCTTCTACTTTTATGTGTCCTCTAAACGCAGCAGGGAATTAAGTTCCACCTCACCATAACAGCTTCTTTCTCCAATGTGTCAGTCCATGATTTGCCTAATTACTCAGTTCCTCCTTCATCTACAGGAGCAGTTATGGCTGTAATGCTGAGGTGCAGATATTAGCACTTGGGGTATTAAACATAAGTATTTTTCACAAAATGGTCACAATAGAAGGTGAAGAAACATATAAAATAATGGTACACATAACATATGTGAAAAGGCTTACTGGGAAATCAAACGTAGCCAAGGCAACAGGCAATGCTTTATAGAGAAACATAAGCTAGCTCAAAGACAAAACTAAAAGCAACAGGGCCATTATACAAAGTCATAAAAAAAAACGTAAGGGTCTTGCTCTGTCCTTGGGTTGCTAATCTTTAACAAAATGAGGTATAATTTCTTATTTTCCCGTGAGGTTAATAAACCCATTAGAGGTTCTAGCAGCAAATAATATACATTAAAAAATATATATATTGAATGAAAAAGAAATGCTGCTTTAGAACATAGTAAGAAGCTGGTGAATAAAGAGCAGCAGCAGCAGGCTTGTGTCCCATGGTCTTGTAATAGGTTGGTGCTGAGTGACAAAATGAATTTTGTTTACTGACTATAGCATGCAGCATAGCCAAATGAAGGTAAAGCTTTAAACAACTTCAACTCTTGAATAATAGTGAATAGCTGCAAAATGAAACAGGGAGTTAACAAGAATTCTCCATGCCAATAGTAAAGTTCTACAGAAAAACAATTAATAGGCTGCCTGTCATTTGGAATACTGCAACCTGTATGGGCTCCAGGTTATAAAATGCTTTGCACCAAAAACATAATTCTGTCTCTTTTAACATACTGATTATGACAAACTGGTTTGACCATGTTGCAGCTTCTCCCCCACCATTTTTGAGAATACTTGAACCAAAAGTAGTAGTCCCAAGTCCAGTGGCTGTTACTTCTGTACCCCTTACTGCCCAATCACTATACTTTATGTGTGGATGTGCAAACTGTATCCTTCTCAGTTGAGTGTGAGCAGGCTCTGCAGCTAAAACTGGCCATAGACAGATTGAAATTTGTCCAGTTCTGCAGGGACCGGCCAAATTTTGATTGGTGTGTGGCCATCCCTGTTCAATGGACAAGCTACAAAAATATTCCTGGTCAGTATATTCTGACAACAGAGAGTCCCACTGTCAGAATACAAAGGCCTGGTGGAAGAGGACTACCTCATTCAACTCACTTGTGTAGATGGAGGAATCTGTTCGTTTTTTTTTGCGTTTGCTGAACTGATACTGAAAAATATTCCTCTAAAGTCTGTGCTAAAATTACCCTTCTGGGAGTGCCAATATTCTGAGTTCCACATGTCAAAGGTTCCTCTTGCTGGTCTCTATGTCACTACTGTATACTATAATATGAGAAGGTCAAAGGGAGGAACAATAAAGAGCTTTGGGGACCCAGGAGATCAACATGTGCTGTTGCTCGCATTCTTGGACTAGTCATGCCACTGGCCCTTTCTGAAAATGTCATCACATACAATGATGGGCCAGTGATCATGATGTAAAAGTGCCATCCACACTCTGGTATCAGAATGCTCATTCACATTCTGGCACTGGCTATTGTGGTACTGTGGAGAAAGGTAAGATCCCCCTAGATAAAGCAACATTTATGTTCTGCATATGGTAAGGGGAAGTTGTGAAACACAGATTTTTGCCCAGACTAGAATTCAGCTGTAATGTGTACTTATGCCTAGACTATGTACATTTTCTTCACATACATATTCTTAACAAGCAGCAAATGAGCTTTAAAATAAGCCATTCCTGACCTCCCTAGCTGCTTGTAACATTAACTCATTTGTTCTATAAAATCCTCAAACATCACAACAAAAACGCATCCGGTTTGCTTTAAAAGCCTTTTTAGTACATGCTCAGAAAATGTAACACCTAATTTGTAGAATCTGGGCACAGGTTCATATAAATCAAAACTTCCAACAAGAGTCTTCCATGTGTTTTACTTTAATGTGGGCAACTGCCAAATCCAAATCCACAGAACCTGTCTGCCTACTGCCTGAGGATGCCTGCATTGGCTTTTACAGTCAAGATCCTGAGACACCTTGTGCAATGCCCTTGTCCACTGTCAGTATTGTATTTGGCATAGGTCACCCTATTACGTCTGGCAGGAACCAAGAAATACTTATTACATTTAGACGATGGGCACCGCAAAGCCTCATTATAGTCATGCCCTAGAGCTTAGTGCCAACAGAAAAAGCAAATAAGGCTTAGCTATAGTAGGCAAAGCAAATATGACACAGGAAAGGCAGAAGTACACAGAAGATAAAAAAAAATCTCCACTTGCAGTTTTTAAAATAACCTTGATCTATAATCCAAGATAAATAGATGCTGCTCACAGGACAACAATTCATGTGCATATAAACTGTTTTTTTCTGCTTACTGCCTTGAAGATCATTCATAATACGCTTAATCGGGAACCATATGTATAGTACCTGTACCATCTGTACAAAATCCACAGTGCTTTATGCAAAGCAGACAGCTCATGATCTGACAGATGTACGACACAATCATGACCCTCTAAACATGAAAGTCAATGTCACAAAGATACAAGGTGATAATACAATATATATATATATATATATAGTTGAAAACTCGTACCTGTGGTGAACATAACTTATCATCTAATGTGTAAACACCGAGACTAATATAGTATATGACACGTTAAGAACGATTATATATATACATATATATATATATATATATAACATAATAGTGGAACATAGAAACACTGTAACTGAAAGTACAAATCTCCCAGTACTAACACAGCATGTAGACAGTCTAGTACTCGACAGACGAAACGTATTTCGTGACACCTAAAACATGTCTACCATGTCCATGATATGTATACCAAGGGCTAATTCGCATAATACTTACTAGAAGTTCCGTCATTCGTCTTTTTTTGTCAAATATACGTGTACTTAACAACAGGACACTCGTCGTAGAT